>PVJI01004632.1:0-90120 GCA_004026765.1 Micronycteris hirsuta | reverse complement strand
TTATTATAAAATCTAAGGTGAATTGCCTAATCTTTTTTTTAGTTTCTTAGCTATAAATTAGGAATAATGTCTCCCTCATATTTTAAAGGTCAAATTAAATAATGAAGTAAATTACTAAGTACAATGCCTCAAATATAGTAAACTCTCAAAAAAATAGTTTTAACAAAAACTTTCTCATGTTTTTCAAAAGCTTCCTAGCAAAGTAAATTACACAATATTCAAATACTAGTAAAATTATTTAATAATAGATGCATTTAAAATAAAAACCTGCCTCCTTAGAACCTCATTACAGTATCTCAAATAAAAAGTAAACCAGCACACAATGTTTTTCAGATAAGCTGAGACAAAATTTCTCACCATTCCCCCAGGTTATGTCTCCACTCAAGTGTAAAGTTTCTGACATTTTCAAGTTTTATACTCACTACTCATATCACAAAAATAACAAAACATGAGCACCTGATTTCTGAAAAATTACAACTGCCTTTTTCTCTACCATAAATTTCTATAGAGTAACAATAACTTTTCTGTATTTTTAAATTCACTTTTCAACTCTTTGCTTATTAATTTCCTTTAAAACTAAGATACATGTTAATCAGTCATGTGAGAATAAGCAATAAATCTCTTTCTGCCATTAATTATATGTTATATCCACAATACTAAAGCTCTGAACAGTTACAATTATATCAAGTAGTTATATTTAATTAAAGAAAACCTGTGGCCAATTATTCTGTAAAACAAATAATTTCCATAAATTAGGTGTTGTAAAGCTAAGAATGATATCAAACAGACCTTAGTTAAGCAAATTCATCAATGTTATTTACTAAGGCAATAACAATGTTTACTGATCTTCAACTAACACAGAAAAGATTAACCAAACACATATACAATGTGCATAAAGTGTTTTTGTTTTTGTCAAATTCTGGTAACATTTCGTCCCTTAGATATATAGATAGGTACTTTCCTTGAGCAAGGCCCATATTGTATTTGACCTGAAATTAACACTCATAATCCAAAAATTTGGCTTTATATCCACAAGTCTTCAGCATACTGCCTATCATACCGTAAGCCCTCAGTGTTTGGAAAAGAGATAATACATTAGAAAGAAACTATGTATCAATATAAAATTGCACTGGCATTTGATTAAAAGCAATGAAGTTCAAACCTGATATAAACATTTACATAATTGAATGTTAAAAGACTATTGCAAGAACAATGAAAGAATAGATCCGTTTTGGCAAATAATTATAAAGAAAGTCTCACAAATATGGTTTTACAGCTACTCACAGGGGTGTCCATCCTGAGCCGCATCCTGAATGCGGCTCAGGATGGCTATGAATGTGGTCCAGCACAAAATCATAAATTTACTTAAAACATTGTAAGATTTTTTTGTGATTATGTGTCGCCATGTATTTACTGTGTGGCCCAAGACAATTCTTTTTCTTCCAGTGTGGCTCAGAGACGCCAAAAGGTTGGACACCCCTGCTAGAGTGATAAAAGACTATTGATGTAAGTACTCTTGAATTTAAGGAATTTTGCATTTCATATTAAAGAATGAAGTCTAACCAAAACTTTCATAAATTCAGATCTCTAAAGATCTGAAATATATAATTAATCCTGATAGTAAGAGGACAAACAAAAAGCATACTTCAATTTTTTTTCAAGTATTTGATTCTTGCTGTGAAACTCAATGTTTACTAATATCCACTTAATAATTATCTGATGAGTATTTTCAATATGCTGGATATTACTGTAGTCTCCCCCTTATCCATGGTTTAGCTTTCCATTACTCATGGTCAATCATGGTCCAAAAATATTAAATAAAAAATTTCAGAAATAAACAATTCGTAAGTTTTAAATTGTGCCATTCTGGGTACCATGAAGAAATCTGGCACCATTCCACTCCTTCCCCTCTCGGGGCATGGATCATCCCTTCATCCAGTGTATCCACACCGTGTATGCTAACCACCTGTTAGTCACTTAGCAGCTGTCTCAGTTATCAGATCAGCTATCAAAGTACCACAGTGTTTATGTTCAAGTAACCCTTATAATAGCCTAACACTAGCTCATAATGCGTAAGTCATTCAACTCACTTCATCTCATCACATGGGCACCGTATCATTTCACATCATCACAAGAAGGGTGAATACAGCCCTAGCTGGCCAGGTGGCTCAGTTGGTTGGAGCGTGGTACAGTACACCAAAAGGTTGTGGGTTCAACCCCCGGTCAAGGCACGTATGGCAGGCAACCAATTGATGTCTCTCTGTTACACTGATGTTTTTCTCTCTTTCGCTCCCTCTCAAAAGTCAACAAATATATCCTCAGGTGAGGATTTTTTTTTTAAAGGGTCAATACAGTATAACATATTTTGTGTGACAGAGATCATACTCACATAACTTTTATTACAGTATAGTTACAATTGTTTTATTTTATTAATAATTATTGTTGCTGATCTCTTACTGTGCCTAATTTACAAATTAAACTTTTTCACAGATATATGGTATAGGTTAAAACACAGCATATATAGTAGTAGAGGTGGTGAGAAGTGACTCTATATTTAACATGGATGCAAATGAAACAAAAGGAATTAGAAAAAGGCAGCTAAATTTAAAATTCTAGAACGAGCCCTGGCAGGGTGGCTCAGTTAGTTGCAGCATTGTCTCATACACCAAAGGGCTGCCGGATGGATTCCTGGTCAGGACACGTACAAGAGGGAACCAATCAATGTTTCTCTCTCTCTCTCACTCCCTTTCTCTCCCTCCAGAAATCAATAAAAAACCATATCCTCGGGTGAGGACTAAAAATAGTAATAAAATAAAATTCTAGAAAGAGATTTTGTACTGCAAATATAATTTGGGGAGTTATTAGCACGTAACAGTACTTCTTTTAAACTTTGGGACTTGATAAGATCACCAAGTAAGTGAGTACAGAGAGAAGGGAAGGGGGTGGGTAGGGAGGAGAAGGACAGGGGCCTGAGACACTTCCAGATTAAGAGCTCAGGAAAAAAAAAGAATCTACAAAGGAGACTGAAAAGGTACAATCAGTAAAGTAAGTGAAAAACAAAAAGAATGTAGTACCCTGAAAGCCAAGTAAATAGAGTCTAAATCAAGGAGGAAGGAGAATTTAACGGTCAAAAGCTGCTGGAAAGCAGAGGAAGCTGAGTGTTGAGAATTAATCATTAGATTTAGGAACAGGGAGAGCACTGGTGACAGCAACAGGGCAGTTTGGGTGGGAGACAGGAGAAAGGTCTGACTGAAGTGGGGTAAAGAGAATGGGAGAAAAAGAACTGGATGTAGCAAGCATAGAAAAAACTGTTTTAAGAAATTCTACCACAAAAGGCACCAGAGACATGGCAAAGAAGCCAAAAACAGGAATACTACACAAGACAGTTGTTTTTTTTTTAATGGAAGAAATGAAAGCATGCCTACATATGGATGGGATAGTTTAGCAGACAGGGAGAAACAAGACGTAGAAGAGAGACGAAAGAACTGCTAAAATGAGGATCTTGAGTAGGTGAGAGGGAATGGGAGGTTGTGAACAAATGGATGGAATGGATTTAGAAAAATGAAAAGTTCGTCCATACCACAGTGTTAAGTATTAGGGAGTAGTACATAGTAGTAAGCAGGTAGATGAAATGGTAAAATTCTACCCAAGTTTTCTTCTGATGGCTTCGATTTTCTCAATGAAGTACAAGATAAAGTGAGAAGGAGGATTGGTGAGGAGGTGTCAGAAGGCTTAAAATAACAACAGGTGGCATGAAACCTTTTCCGGGGAGAATGGGAAAGTAAATGGAATACAGAAATATATACAGGGTCCAACAGAAGTAAGGCCTGCTTGAGTGTGGTTGATAAGATAATAATATAGGCGTAATAATTTATAGTTTTAATTTGAACATTTCACCTAAAATGTCATGTGGTGTGCTTGAGTGTGATATTGTTATGTTACAGAATTACATGCTTATGATTTTGTAATAAAAGATTTTATAATAAAAAAGAGGTGTTATTTGTGCTAGACCATATATATATAATATATATAATAATTATATACATATAGATAGATATATAAAATAACTGCTTGAGCCCTGGTTGGTGTGGCTCAGTGGATTGAGTACAGGCCTGTGAACCAAAAGGTTGCCAGTTCAATTCCCCGACAGGGTTGTGGGCCAGGTCCCCAGTAGGGGGTGCATGAGAAGCAACCACACGTTGACGTTTTTCTCCTTCTCTCTCTCCTTCCCTTCGCTTCTCTATAAAAAATAAATCAAACCTTAAAAATAAATAAATAAAATGGCTGCTTGATATAACTAAGAGCTCTCTGAGGCTTATGGTCTTTAATTCCAAGTGAGACTAGTCATCATGATATTCCTCAAGTCATGTCCAGTGGCACAGGTGATTACATGGCACAGGTAGTCAATGGGGCTGAATAAGCAAGTAAAATGAAGTGAGGAAGGATAAGGGAATTGAGGTTTGATTATAATGGGGATAATTATAATGACTGATTTTGAAATTTTAGCTGGCTAAATTGGAAAAAATAACATTATGGGGGGGGGTAAGAAACAGTATAAAGGTCATACGTTCAAGTGATTGGAGGTTGCAGAGTAGAGAAATTGTTGGAATCGGGGTACTAAAGAGAAAACTAGGAGCTAATGGTTAGAGAGCAAAATGCATGAAACTGAGATTGTGAGGGTAAGTTACTGGTCATGACAAGATCTAAGTTATGACCATGGCTGAGGCAAGGTGAAAGACAAAATCATTAAAGAAGAAGAGTTACTTAAATTTCTAGGCCAATAAAATCAGACTAAAGAAAAAAGCAGCTATAAATAAACTTACAGATTTCTTACAATTTTTCAATAAAATTAAATTACATACTATTATTATTAGGGATTTTGACTAAACAGTACTCCAAAATAAGTGTTCCACTTTATAAACTACTTGAAAAAAAGCAAATAATCATTCCAATATATGTAAGACCTTTGTTCTAGATGTTGATGTTGTAATTTATCAAATACATCATGTAAAAGAAAACTGTAGAATCATGCTAAATAAGGCAAAATGCAAATTTATAAAAATTGAGACATTTTAAAAGTAGAACCTTGAAGAAAATAGTATCTTTGGTTTATAGGAAAATGTCTTATAATTCACAAATTAGGTATATTCTAGTAACTGTATTTTATAATATAGAAATAATGCTAAGTACTACCTCAATAACAATGAGATATAATAAAAAACAAAGACAAAGATAAAAAACTTTTCCTTTCCTAAACATGGAAATATATGTGGGTAAGGCTAGAAAATATATTTCTGATCTGTAGAAATTACTGAAAAATTGCTTAAGAATTATTTTGAAATGAGCAATCCTTAATGTTCATTAGAAGCATCTGAAAATGTAAAATATCTTTAACTATATGAATAAATGTAAGTAGTTCTGATGTCTTTGATCAATGTTCAAGTATTTCACCAAACAAACTAGATCTTTAAAAAAATATTCTACTGTAGTTCAGGCTAAGTGTTAAACACAGACCCTAGAACATGTTTAGTAATTCTTCTTCATATTCTTATTACCAGGCTAAAATGCCAAAGAAAAGTTGACTATGATTCTATAACAATATCTTCCTCCTTCCCAATAGCAAATGTATTTATATTTAAAATGGTTTGGTCAAAATACAACATGACATGATTTCTTGGCCTCAGTCTTACTGTTCTTTTGTCCACCTTGTTTAAACTAAATTATTTTTTAACTTTACACATAAAAAGGAAGTAACTATTTGTTCCTTAAGTATATTTCTTGCATAATAAAGATTAATGCTTTAAATAAAATATACTGAGATCTTGGACTACCTGGCACCTCCCTTATTATCTGGGATAATCATTAAGCATCATTAATAAATCATATTCTAATTCTGGTGCATCTTACATAGAGTTTTTCATAAGAAATGTAACTCAATTACCAATCAAGGCTAATCGCTGTTCTTGATATTTTTTTGGAGGACACATTTTGCATCAATGATGATATGTCCCTTCTACACAGCAGTCACATAGGTCTGTTTTATTCTATAGAAAATCATTTTCACATGATGAAGTATCAGACAGACAAATGTGAGCAATATGTGACTAGTCATCCTGCACAAATTTTAGAGTTTGGCAGATTTTTCTGAGCAGAGTGCACAAACCAGTTTGTAATAGCAAGCATATTTAATAGAAACATGAAACGTAGTGTTTACTGATAGAATAGAAATGTACAATTTCTTCCCTATTACTAACTCAAATACATTTTAAAATTAAGATTAAATGAAAATATTTGGACATTTCTCATTTGTTCATGAACTGAAAATCAAATTTATAAATGCCTATCTTTGGTTTACCTTACTGCCAATGATTGACCGTACTTCATCATCTGGTGACGTGGGAGTCCCAGATATATCTGGATTACTATTACTAAGGCTCCGAGAACGATTTAAATTAAGGCTTGCAGGTCTCACAGCAGATCTAGCCATTGTGGCATAATGCACTGATCCTCCTAAACCTCCAGGACCTAGAGTTGTATATAAAACAGCACATAATTAAACAAAGAAAATTAGTCAAGAAAGGACCTGAAAATAATCTCTGCCACTTTACAAAATTTCACAAAGACCATGAATTGTTTTTGTTTCTAAATGAAAAATACTATAAATAAGAAAGAAAAACATTCAAGACCTAATGATAGATACACAAAGATATTCTACCTAACAGTAGATGGCAAAACCATATGAATTGTAAGTACAGTTCTCTTCAATGTTTCTATGATTACAGATTCCATGGGCAATACAAAACAAAAGTCACAAAAAACACTCACACATTACCTTTTTTTAGATATACGTGATGTAGGACCTTCTTTCTCCCTACCCCTCCTTGCTTTGCCCCTTGACACAGTCACTGGAGGAACAGCCACTTTACTGTCAACATCTCTTGAATGAGATTATGCTTTATTTCTCTGTCTTCACCAGTGACAATCTGAACTCTAACAAAATGGTACCTTTATGATATACATATAAAAAAACTAAAGATAATTCTCCTACAAGCCCACCTTATATAAAAAAGCAAAGAAATACTTTTTATCTAAAATAAAGCCTGACATCACCATTCAACCATGTTCTATGAACATAATACTCAGTGACTGTATACATAATTTATCTCCAGTTAAAGAAATCTTTCCAAATATCATATCTGCAAATGACACATTTGGTCAACTAATTATAAGTCAGGTCAGCACATAAAAAAGATGTTTTGCACAATCTGTGGTATTCTAACAGTGAATGAAAGAGTACATGGAGGAGTATTATATATAATCTACAACCACTTCCACACTCAGAGTCTCAAATACCATAACTTTAAAAATCAAGATAGGAAATTATAAACCAGAATATAAATCAATTACTACTGTTTCTGCAATTAAGAAAAACAATTAGCCAAAACACAGAGTCAGATTACTGTTATGCTTAGTTTTCATAATGAGTGCCATAATTATTTATCACCATTATTAATGTTAACCTTGCCAATTGCTGGAAAGGGCACTTACCATTATTGCTAGTGATGAATGATGTTTCACACAGACAAGTACATGAGCAGGTGGAAAGGTATGTATAACATAATCATTAACTAACTAACTAAACAACTAGAGTTATTCAAACTAAGACATCCACCACCTCTACCACTACCAATATGTAAAAAAACAATCATTTAGGGCTCTAATATTCTGAAAGGTGACATTATTTTATTAACAATGGAGAAATCAGAACTTTTCTAAAGAATAACCTTTTCTATTATTATAGGTTTCATAGGGTCACTAGGGAACTACTGAACCACTATATTTCTTCTTTAGTGTCCAATAGCAAGCACTCCAATGACAAATACAATATTCTCTCCTTCTTAATATGGAATGATAAAATGCTTCCAGAGACACAAGAAGTTATTTTCAAGGGTCATTTACAAAAATTAATTCAATCATGAATTAACTCAAATTAAAGGAAGCTGTGTAACCTATTTATCTTTTTAACTCCAGCACTTAGTATAGTCCATGGTACTTAGCAGGCATTCAATAAATGTTTGCTGTTCACAGTAAAAAGAAGAAGTACCTGGTGATGGCGAATTAGGGTAAGTATTTGGTAAGCGAAAAACATAATAGATGTATGATGCAAGAAGACCATTCCTGCCATGCTGGTCATGATTTCCTTCCAGATTTTTGTGAAGCCGATTTATAATTGATGCCATCGCTTCAAAAGATGCTTGACCTAGATTAACTTTTTAAGAAAGAGGAAAATATTTTGCATTAACTTTTTTAGACTGTATGTTCCAAATAGATCAAGGTTCTATCATCTCTATATGCATTAAGTATAGTGATTATACACAGTAATTGTATAAAGATACTTGATGTTGATTTTTTTTTCAAAGATTTTATTTATTTATTTTTTTAGACAGAAATGAAGGGAGGGAGAAAGAGAGGGAGAGAAACATCAGTGTATGGTTGCCTCTCATGTGGCCCCCCTGGGGACCTGGCCGGCAACCCAGGCATGTGCCCTGACTGGGAATCAAACCAGTGACCCTTTGGTTCGCAGCCTGTGCTCAATCCACTGAGCTACACCAGCCAGGGCTGATGTTGATTTTTTAAATTTATTTTTCAATTATGTTGATGTACAATTTTACATTAGTTTCAGGTGTACAACATAGTGATTAAACAATCTGAAGATGATTTTAATTATTATCTTGTACAAGATGAATCAAAATTACTTTTATAAATAAAATAAGAAAAACTCATTTTACTAATTTAAAATGAAAATTGTATGGGTTTGCTTGGTTGAAAAACAAAACATCATCCCACAGGTATCTATAATTTTGTAAAACAATACAAAGCTCATAGAAAAAGAGAAATCTATCTTAGATATCACATTTGACAAGCAAATTCTCATTTTAAAGATAATGCTGAAAACCTACATAGCACACAATGAACATGTGACTTTTATTTAAAAATCAAAATTATTAACAATAAAAGAGTACTAAAAATCTCAAGATAATAATAAAATATACTAGTGAATAAGCAATTTGATTGAAATGACTAAATATGTAAAAGGACTAGAAGGAGAAAAGACTAGGAAAACCACTTGATGTAAGACTGTAGAGCATTTTAAATGTCAGGCTAAGCAATACCTACCCATTCATTCAAGTCAATATATAACAAGTTTGTTAAAACTGGGAAATTCTGGTAGCACACTGAATAAATGGGTAAACCAAACAGCCATTTTGAGCAATACTGTCTCATATTCTATGATCTATTTAATTAAGACAGGAAATTATGAACTGATAATGAGGCCAATTAAATTTCCTAAAAGTGGAATAATCAGGTAAAGTGGTCATTTTTGAAAAATTTATCTATATGTATACTGAACGAGTAGAGACAGAGAAACCTAAGTGGGGTCTAGCAATCCTGCTTGTGTTCCTGGTTAATTCCTTTTCCTCACAGTAGCTATTCCAAACCATCAGGATCCTCTTCAAAACTCAGGTCCACCTTACTCTCTTTTCAGCAATCTTGCTTTTATCTCTCAGAAGAAATGTATAAAGCATAAGAGGCCACAAGTTTTTCATACAAATTTATCAGAATCAAAGCATTTTTACTTCCTTTCCAAAGGAAGCAGTTTTCCTCTCCCACATAAGAATGATCTAGGCATCTTCATTTTTGTCCTACAGGCTTTGTTCATTAATAAGACCCTCTCGCACTCCTGTATCTTAATTTTTCTTCCCCTTCCCCACAATTATTTTTCCAAAGCATTTAAACATGCTCAGATCTCTCCATTCTTACACCCTAATCAACCTCGCTTGCTCTTCTAAATAAATACCTTCAAAGGGTAGTACATGCTTCTTGTACCCCTTTCATCACCTACTGCTCACTACTTTATTCTCTGTAATCTGGTTTCTACATTCACTATTTGACGAAAACTATTCTTGTTAATTTCACCAGTGGACACTTCTTAAGTACAGAGAGCACAGCGAATTTCAACCAGTGTGCCCCAAGAATTTTTAAAACATAATACCTGAATATTTACTCAGGGGCACTGAACTCTTTTCCCCTGGAGGGGGGGGGAGGGAGACAACAGCCAACATAACAATAGCCATCCAGTGTGAATGAATCAATATTATACCTACTTTTTTTGTCAGATAGGCAAAATAATATATTTTTGTGTGCCCAGAATTTTAGTAATTAGTTTATGTGTGCCATGAGATTAAAAGGGTTGAAAATCACTGATATAGTAGATAAGAGTGGGACTTTCGAGTCAGTTGCTTGGGTTTGAATCCTTAGGCAACTTTTTAAAAGTATTATGCTCACCACTTTACTCATCCATGAAATGGTACCTAATGATACCTATACACAGACTTGTGAGGATTTCATACATTACTATAAATAAAGCCCATAGCACTATTCCTGGTACAGAGTAAGTATTATGCAAATATTCTTTACCATTATTATTATTATAGATTGTGATCTATAATCTACAGATCCTACAGCGGTGTTAACATCTTTTCCTTAAAATCTCCTAAGAGTACCGTAATGGTACTCCACAATATCACTTAATTCTACCTCTCTCTCCATCCTACCACCACCTGTCTTTCACCAGGATCTCACAGGGTTTCTATGAAATACTACAAGACTCCCAATTTGTCTCCCTTACTCCAGATTTTCCCACTTTTAACCCATTTCTATGCAACACAGTCATCTTTATGAAAGCCAAAGTGGGTCATGTTACTTCCCTAATTAAGACAAGACCCTTCAAAAGTGCTTGTCAGATAAGGTCAAGTTCAAGGAGTTCATCATCACACAGCCTTTATTATATGAAATGTTAAAGGGATTTATATAAGGTATGGAGGGATATCAACAGGGGAGTGGGAGGGGGAGAGAAGGGGAAAAAGTACAGAGAAAAAGTAGCATAAACAGTAGGTAGAAAACAGACAGGGGGAGGTAAAGAATAGTATAGGAAATATAGAAGCCAAAGAACTTATGTGTATGACCCATGGACAAAAACTAAAGGACAGGGAATGGGGGTGTGTGGGGGGCGGAGGGGAATAAAGGAGGGAAAATAGGACAACTGTAATAGCATAATCAATAAAATATATTTAAGAAGAAGAAAAAAAAAGACAAGACCCTTCAAAGGCTATTGATTCTTTATGGAATCATAGTCCCAATTATCTGAAATGTCTTAGAAGACCTTACTTCATCATCCCCACCACCTATCATCTCTAATCATCAACCTTCCAATTTCTAATACTTATAATTCCCCCAGCACTTCCAGGGTCATCTGCATACTGTGCACATGCTGTACATCTCCCTGGACCAGCTGGTTACCTGTCAGGCTCCTACTCACCTTTAAATGCTCCACCCAAGAATTGCTTCTACTTACAAGTCTCCCCTCCAAAAACCCCAAGGCACTGAATACTCCTCTCCCATTTAACACATAATTTCTATCTTGAAATTTTGTATAAGCTCAACTACTTTGCAAGATTTAGGTGGAAGATGTTAGCAAAAGTAGAAGAATAAACCTTGGAAAAAGGGTGGGAAACAAAAATACTTCTCCTTCTAGAACATAAAAGAAAAAAAAACGTAGAGATTTTGAGTTAACAAAAGAAAGAACAGCTGTCTGAAATAGAGAACACCAGGTGAGTGAAAATGTAAACTAGGTGTATTATATGTCATATAAATGCAACGTGATTTATGTTTGCCTGTTTCCCTAACTAGTCTGTGAGGTCCTTAAAGTCAGGAACCATGCCTTGGACAGTACCTATTGATGTCTGGGTACATAGTACGTGCTTAAAAAATACTCGGTGAGTAAATTCATTATTTCCAAAATTTGAGTAGAAGTCTATATGACACATTTTATAAAAACAAAAAGAAAGTCACAATATTTTAGTATTAGCAACAAGTAAATAACAACCTGCCCCCACCACCAAAATCAAATGCAGTCCTTATAGATAGCAAACAGGAATCATGGTTCTATTTCTGTAAAAGTTAGAAATACCAAGTTATAAATTTTATGATTCCCCAAACATAAGTAAATTACCTATTTGGCCAGCAATGACAGGAGGTCTGACAACTAAAAGTATCAGTTTATCAAGCAGAAGATGAAGAAATCGGACCACTGGTTCCAACTGAGAGGAATTCAATGCTGAAATACTGCTCTTCAGTTCATTTTCTAAGTTATTTTCCATGATTCGCATGTCACCAATTCGAACTGGAAACATGTGTTCATCCAGAGCATTGACCAGAGCAAAAAACTTGTCAAGGTAAGGATCCTAAAACAAAGAATAAGCAAAAGCACCACACCATTATAACTGTAAATTCCCCAAACTATGAACCACTAATAAAACATCTCATATTAACTAATAATACAAAAGTACATATTAGTATGCACAAGCACTGTTTCCAAATTAAACACTACATCTATAGGGTGGGGCACGAGTAGGTTTACAATGGTTCATTTAAAAAATACAATAATTAATAAGTAATAATACAAGAAAAAACTCCATGTTTCACGTACTCACAAATGTAAACCTACTTTTGCCCCAATCTGTATTTTCATTTATTATGGTAAAGTAGCCACTTTAAATACTACTGATTACTTAAGAAATCTATTGATATTAAGACTCTTTTTTCCAGTATGAGTCTGCCTTATGGTTTTAAACTCATTGTTGTGACAGGTTGTTAGTAACCTACCCGAGCTCCACTGGCACCCGCCAACGCTGCCACACTTGTAATACTGGAGCTGGACTCTTCCAACTACTTTTCTCCTTTGCCAGGCAGCTTGTGGTTAGGCTCTGACAACAGAGGTATGGGAGCAGTCTGCCTGGCCTGAGGAGTTAGCAGGGACTTCTCTTCCTTTTATTTTCTCTGATGGCGACTAGGAGATGTGAATGTTATGGCTCAGAGGTAAGGGGCTTGGGCAGCAGCATTGACCTCAGTACTGGTGGCTATTGTAGTCCCCATCGGGGGCCCTCCACCAAGTTTCTTCAATACCACAGCATGGCAGGCAGTGGGTTCCTGTAGAAGTGGTCTGATTCAGAGGTCTGATTCTCAGTCTTCAGGATCCTCCTCTAGGTTTCTAAATTGCTTCCTTATCATTTTCTGCAGCTGCTATCTCTGTTACAATCATAGAATTCTCTTACCCCATTTAGTACTGAATCACCTTTAACCTAGTTAACAATTATTTACTATATATAAATGTTCTCCATTCAAATTACTGGCAGTTTCCACCTCCCGACTAAATCCCAACTATTATTTAAGCTCCTCTACACTAACCGAACCAGTCTCATTAAAAGCAGTAAGTGCCCCAGTCCCAAGATAAATGCTTATTCTCCCAGCCTCCATTATACGTAGAGATGACCAGGTGCTACAGTTCTAACCAATGAGATGTGAGCAAAAGTCTGTTGGCACTCTGGGAAGACGTTCACTTAGTTAACAATAAAAATACACTTTAAGAAAAGGTAGTAATGCTGAACAGCATCACATTTATAATTCTAATAATGTTCTAATTTGTTATGTATGTTTTAAGTGAGTAAAAAATAATTCTATGGAATTCTAACTATATATCCAGTAATTTCAAAGATCTATAAACAAGGTATAAAATCATAAAAAACATTTACTATCTTTAATTAATCCTTTAAAAATGATTATAATAAATGATGACATTGTTTTATGCAGTTACAAAAGTTACAAACTTTTGAGTATTAGTCATCAGAACTGCAAAGTCCAGAGTGCTACATTGTAGACTTCCACTTTATTCTTCCCCTACTTTCCACAGCATCTAAACCGTCTATGTAACATATTTTTCCCCAAATCCTTCTTTGTCACATAAAGACAACACATGTATCTGCTTCCATAAAAACAAAGTTAGGAGTAAAACCTAATACTACCAACTCTAAAGAGAGAATAAAATAATAAAATAAAGCCTGAAAAATAATACATTTGTATACTTAAGAAGATATCTAATGTGATACTACGAGTACTTCTATCAAGGGAAAGAATATGTTTCAACTGTATCATATAATGTCAATCTTATTATCAGAAGAATAAGGACTACTGGAAACACAGGACACATTCAGTAACAGGAGAGGAAAAACTCCACTGGAGCCATTCTTTAACTGGGATCTATCTCTGTATTGCTAAAAAAAACCCTTTCTTGTTGTTTTAAAGCATAATATAGAAGTGCTTGGTCTTCTTATTTTTCCCTATATCACTGTGCAGAAAAGAGCTAACATAGGAAGAAAGCTTAATTTGAAAGGCTTGCTCACAAGGGGAGCCCTTGGCTGGCATCTGGAAACTGGGATTTCAGGAGAGTTCCTACTGATAGGGATGCCTAAACTGTGTTAACAATAAGGTCTATGCTGAACACCCGCTTTCCTTCTGGAAATCAATAATTTTGGTGTTAGGCAGAGGGTGCCTAGGTGACAAGTCCATAGTAAAAGCCCTGGGAACTGAGTAATATGCTTCCCTGATAGACAACATCAACTTGACCTATGTGACCCCACTAGGAAATGACTCTTGGAAGCTTGCACCTTGTTCCCTCTGGACTTGACTTCTTTTATCTTAGCCAGTTTTGCTGTACGTACTTCATTAAAATAAATCATAGCTGTGGATATGACTATATGCCGAGTCCTGTGAGTTCTACTTTAAAAAATATCACAATATTTAAGGGGAGCTTGGGAACCCCTGAAAACCAGCCCTCCCCCTTTCAAGTTGGAGAACCCCTGAATTTCATTATAAAAACTTGTCTCTTCCCACTCTACATTTTCTCCCAGGAAAATCACATTCACCAGTACAGTTTTAACTATCACATTTATTCTGTTAACCCCAATCTTAAACATCAAACATCTGTCTATAGGACACCTTCATCTGAAGTGCATAGGCATGTTAAACTGAACAGGCACAAAAATAAACTCATTACGGCTCCACAATTGCTCTCCTTTAGCAATTACTCCCAAATTTACCTCTCTCACGTTTCCTTTTTAGGTTAGAAATCACCATCTACCTGAACTCTAAACTCTACAGCATTAAGTTCCTTCATAATCTGTTACCAACCTGGTCTTCTATTCTCACCTATCATGATTTTCCATGCACTTTAATTTCCATTCACACCAGATTACTTGCTCATCCTTAAACAGATTACTGTCTCTTTGTACTTGCTTTTCATCGTGTGAGTTGTCCACCTTCTCTCTCGGTATGGTAAATGCCTACTTATCAATGCAACACCTCAGTTCCCAGCTAAACAAATAACTCTTCCTCTGAACTTGATTTAGTTCATATGTCTAACATACTACTAATTTTATTGTATTGTAATTATTTTTACATTTTCCCCTATTGTAAGGTCCTTGAAGAAAACTTTCTTTCCTTGACAGGTAACAACCACCCTGACCTCATGAACCTAACAATCTGATGGGAGAGAGAACCAATAAACAAATGCGTATGTATGTATGTATGTATGTATGTATACAGACACACACAGAGAGAGACACACAGCAAGGGTGAGAGAAAGCGGAAGTGGGGGAGCGCACTAGAGCAAAAGGCAGTAGTAGTAGGTGTGGGGTAAGACAATACAGAGTAACGGGGCTGCTGTGTTTAAGAGTCACCAGAGAAGGCCTCTCTGAGATGAGGAGAAGCCTTAATGAAGAGAGGTGAATGAATGTCGGGAGGAAAAGCATTCCAGCTGGAGAGAGGAAAGGCTTTAAGGAGAGCTTGGCATATTTGAGAAATACAGTGAAGAACATGGAGTAAATGACCCCTAAGAACTCTTTCCATTTGAAATATCTGAGTCTGTGAGAAGTCAAATATGTTGGCTGATGCTTTTTCAACTCTAAAGTACTGCTATGTACCAGAAACTCAGGGGCAAAAATTACTTAATTGTTCAACATGGTATCAATAACATTTTGAAAAGTGAAATATTTGCTTTTGTTGACATTAACGTTTTGTTGATAAAAAGTAACTTCTAAATCTATACATTTTTAACTGTCTTATACTCCTATTGGTCTTACAGCAGATAACAAAACTGATTTAAGTACTAGACAATATGAATAATGAATATGTTCAATTCATTCAAGTGGAATTTGATAATTAAAAATTATTAAAACTCACTCACTTGTGTATGGACAGATGAAACAGCAACAACTTCAACATTAAAAACACCTTTGTGATTATCTACCCATTTCATGCCAGGTAGAGGAACCTATGAGATATAAAATACAATGGTCACAGATACTTAAGTTGATTATGATATCTGAAAGGAAATTTAAAAATTACAGTATCTCAATGAGAAAAAATACTGTGAAATATATTTTTATGCATTGTAAGTAATGTAAAACTTATGTTTTATTCTTATTACAAAATCAATGTTTCCTACAAAAAATTAAAAGGCTCAAAGAGCAAAGAGCAGAAAATATTCACTCAAAAATCTATCTTCCCAGAGACAGATCCTTTTATATCATTCCAAATCTTCCTCTATGCAAATATAGTTTTATTCACACCCTTACATAAGTGATATCTAAGATATTTTGCTACCTGTTTTTCACATATTACATTGTGAATCTTTTCATGTCCACAATATCATTTTAATGGTTTATAATATTCTGTTTTATTTCAAACACTCCTGTTGTGTTTTCAAGGGGCTTTAACATATTCACAAGCTAGGAATTAATTAAAATTATATAATAAAATCTTGTTTTTAAAAGAGAGTATATCAGTTCTCTCCATTCGCAGCTAAGTACTGCTGAAAAAACCCTGAACATGGAACATCAAATAAACGTAAAGACTGAACGATGCCCAGAAGAATGCAGGCAGGCTAGGAACTTCAGGGTGGGAGGAACTACAAGGCAGTGTTTCCTGGGTTCGATTTTTGCCTCATATATCCTGGACTAGGCGCTAGAGCCAGAAATGCCAAAGGAGCTGACCAAAAAAAAAAAAAAAAAATGCTCCAAGAAAAGCTGCTGTCTTTAGTCAAAACTGATAATCGGCCTATTTGGTTAAAAACAAACTGCAGTTCCACCCCACCCCCATGGGCTGTGGGGAGCCCGGATTTCCACCCTCAGCTGGCTGTAAAGAGGTGCTGGATCCTTGCCCCCACTCCCCACACACATGGCATGATATCAGAGAAGAGAGAGGTGAGGGAGCTAATCCCAGTCTAGTGGTGCCCCCACCAACTGTGGTGTCAGTGAAAAAAGAAAAGCAGTAACAAGGAGCTCCCTCCCCCGCCCAGCCAGTGAGGTGTCAGCAGAGGCCTAGAGGAGAGCCTGAGATCCCACCTCCGTCCAGTAATAAGCCCCGCCCCAATACATTGCAAAGGAATGTGGACCTTTACCTGGCAACAGTCTCCATCCCCACAGCTAAAACACAGACATAAATAAGATCTAGAGTCACAATATCCAAAATGTTCACAATATAACTTAAAAAATCACACACCATACCAAGAACCAGGAAAATCTCAAATGAGAAAAAGACAATAGACCTAATACTGAGATGACACAGATGTTGGATAGATTTAACAGAATTTGAAAGTAGTCATCATTTTTTGAAAAACTTCAGTGAGCAATTATGAATATCTGTGAAACAAATGACAAAAATAGAAAGTCTCAGCAAATAAATTAAAACTAAAAAAAATTTAAAAAGGGATTTCTTTTCCATGGTTTCATATTTTTATGTGTAGAAAAGAAAACCAAAAAGTTAGTTTCCTGTTAAATAACATAAATAGGTAGAAAATGCAATGTCTCTACTGAAGCAAATAATATAGGTTTAGAAACATTTTGGGGGGAAAAAGAGTCAGTGAACTGAAACTACTCAAAGCAAGAAACAGTAATTTCTTTCAACCCAAAATACTGTTTTCAATTGTAAAAAAATAGGATACTCGAGTAAAATGTGAACACGTATTCTTTAAACACAGCAGTTCTCAAAGTCTGAAGGATTAGCAACATAAACATCACCTGGGCACTTGTTAGAAATGTAAATACTTGACCCCCAACCCAGACCACTGCATCAGAAACTGGGGGTAGGAGGGAGTAAGGTTCAACAACCCGTGTTACAGCAAAACTCTCCACGTGATTTGATGCTTGCTAAAATAAGAACTGCTGTCCCAAAACATTCTAACAAGCAGCGTGGTAAAAAGAATGGCATAGTAGTAGCAAACACTACTTTAATACTTTTTAGGTGCCTGGCATCATTCTGAATGTTCTGCATACTATTAAATCATTCAATCATCAACATAATGCTTTATTATAAGCATTAATTATTCTCTTCAATTTACAGATGAGAGAATTCAGGCACAGAGAGTGTCTTAGTCAGCCTGGGCTGCTATTAGAAAATACCATACTCTGGGTGGCTGAAACAACAGAAACGTATTTCCTCACAGTCTGGAGACTAAAAGTCCAACAGCAAGGCACCAACATGGTCAGTGTCTGGTAAGAACCTCTTCCTAGCTTGCAGATGGCCAATTTCTCACTTGTCCTCATAAGAGAGAGAGCAAGATCTTTGGTGTCTCTTTTTATATCCTAATTCTATCATGAAACCCCACCCTCATGACCTTATCTAAGCTTAATTCCCTCACAAAATCCAGATCTCCAAATACTATCACATGTGAGGGTTACGGCTTCAGCATACAAATTTGTTGGGTAGGGGGACACAATTCAGTCCGTAGCTGAGAGATTTCAAAACTTACCCAAGATCGCACAAGTGGAAGTGGTGGAACCAAGAGTAAAACCCTGGAAATTATACTACATTGCCTTTCAAAGTATATGAGGTTAAAAACAACAAAATCTTTCACAATCCCACACTCCTTCGAGAACTTTGCTAAATTTGATGTATATTTTCCAAACTACTTCCTACACAATTGCTGATGTATACCTGTATACTAAGTTTAGTTGTTACTTTATTGTTTGCTTTATGCTTTATTATAAATATCCTATTTGGTATATTTACATCTGTATCATTCTTCTTACTACTGTACCATTCATTGTATGGATGTACAAAAATTTAATTAAACATTAAGCTCTTGGTCGATACCCAGGTAATTTCCATGTTTTATCTTTTGCTAATACTAATAATTTTGTAAATTTTTTCTATTTAATTCAAGCAACAAATATTTACGGAAGTCTCTACCTAGTTTTCTAAGTTCTGGGGTTTCCTGGTAAACAAAGTCTGCTCTCAGGCAGCTTACCAACCATGTAGCAGGGACAGAGAAAAACAAATAAATAAATAATTTCAGATAGTGGTAACTATTAATTAAATAAAATCGGATTAGAATGAAAGAGTATATTAGCAGTGTGGAAGAGGGAAGAGGGCTGAAAATTCGTGAAGTGAGGAAAGACTTTTCTGAGGAGGTACTCTTTTATATACAATTCAGAAAATGAGAAGAATCCAGCTCTTTGAGGAACAGGAAGAGAAACACAATGATTCAAAGGCCTAGAGGCAGGAAAAACTTTGGAAGAAGCTCTGAGTACAGAGATGAGGCTGCAGTTATGGTGAAAGATGGTGCTGGAGACGTGGACCAGCCCTCAGATCACTCAGAGATCTGTAGGTCACAAAGGAAAAATCTAGATTACATTTTAAGAACAACAAAAGACCAGAGGAATATTTTATTTTGATCGCACACACAAAAAACCCCCACTAAATCTTGGTGATACAATCCTGAATGGAAAAAACAAGACCTAGAGGATTACATAGAGAATAGTAACTTTTTATTAAGTTCATAAAATAAGCAAAGTAAAAAAAATGTATTCTTTAGTCATACATATATCTCAGTTAAAAAGTTGTGTTATGAGACCAGTTTTCAAAACAATGTGAATATACTTAATGCCACAGAAGTGCATACTTTAAAATGGTAAATTTTGTTATGCATATTTACCACAAATTTTTTAAAAAAGAAAGCTAGTTTTTTATAGTTAGAGGGAAAAAGAGTATGGAATGGGAAGGAACAAATAAATGATGTAAGTTATTGACACTGTTCTGTTGGATTGCATGGTGGATGCATGAATGTTTATTATATTATTAAATAAAATAACAGTAAATTAAAAAGTGTAATTATCCATATATAGATATAACCACTGTTCATGAGATAAAGGGTATGTATAATTTTTTACTGGGACTTATTTCAGGCACAAACAATCAAACAAAACTATTTTAAGGTCCAAGTGACTATAATGAGTGCTGAATACTATAATCCTACAGGAGAAAATTCTGGTGACAGACTACCATGCCAGTCTATACATCAGTCTTCCGTGAATTTTGTAAGCACGAATCTGCTTCCTAGACTAGCCCAATAAACAGTGATCCTGAAAAGCTAATGACATTGAATTGAGGCAAATTCACCCAAATATCATCACTCTGTTGAGGTATATTGGTGGCCAAGGTCTTTCTCTCACTCACCATAAGGTTCCAAAAGTTGTTTAACAAGAATGACTCTGATTTTGGCCATTTTATGCTTGATGTGTCTGTGGAACATCCTGGTAAAGACAGCACTGGGCATTTTAATTTACCAAATAACTGACCAAAAAATGGATGAGCAGAGATACAGATTTAGGATTCATCAACTAATGGGAGGAATGAAGGGCCTCCTGATTTTGTACAAGTTATACACTGCACCATGTTGGGGGTACTGTTCACATGAACTGCAGCCAGTGCTTTGCCTGACGAGAGTGCTTACATGAAGTTAACACATTATCAAAAGGTCTCTGACCTTCTGAATCAAACAAAGCTCAACCTCAGCCAGGAAAGTAAATACAAAATTGCATTAAGCAATGACCCATAAAGTTGAATGTTTAAATACTTATCTCTCATATATTTTAAATTAAACACCAAAACTAACAATATTTACTATTCTTTAAATATAACAATAAAGTTAAGAATACATACTGTTCTTTTAATGTAATAATTAAAATATATAGAAGTTTAAGTACTTAATCAGGTGGTTTATCTCACATATCAATCAGCCACATCATCTGTCTATAGTCAAATCCAATCATCACCACATTCTTTATATTTGAGCATTCACAAAATAGCTAGGAAGAAACCACCAGCATCCCTTTAGAAAGCTAACCTTGCATTTGCATTTGCAAATATTTCTTTTTGAAATATAATGCTGCCTCTGGCAGAAGACTAACTTATTTTACTAGGAAAAAAAATGTGTTCCTGGAAAACTAAAACAAATTTGGGAAGGAGAAGGAGAGTCATATTTTTAATTTCTACTTACTCATTTACTAAATATTTATTTATTCACTCATTTAACAAATATTTGTTGACTGCCAACTATGAGACAAGCAATATTCTAAGAACTTGTAAATACAGCAATGCACAAGAAAGACAAAGTTCCTACTCTCACAGAGTTTATATTCAATAGGCAATAAAGAGATAAATAAAAATACCTAATCTATAAAGTCAGGGATGAGTATTATGAGGATAAAGCAAAGTAACAGTATAAAAAGTGGTGGAGGCTGCTACTTAAAACAATTAACATAGACAACCTCTCTAAAGAGGTGGCATTTAAGCAGCTATCTGATGAAATGAAGAGCAGGCCTTGTGATAAAGCGCTGCCAGCAGAGTGCTCTGTTCATGTTTGAGGAGCAGCAAAGGCACTGTGCTACATGACTAGAGCAGAATGATAATGAGAAATGAGGTCAAAGCAATAGCATTATATTGCTTCCTTTTGAAAAAAATAAAACAATACTAATTTATTTGTGAATATCTCCCAAATTCTATTCTGAAACTAAATGCTACAAGGACAACATTCACAATACACATTTCAGATTAATGCGGAAGTGGGAATGGTAATCATTATGTATTAGTTCCCTTAAATGCATTTTGGTTTTTGGACAATGGCTATGGATTCTTGAGTGAGATTTTTCCAATGCTTTTGTTTCTTTTAAGTCATATATCATCATTAAAACTGCTAATGTCTCTTAAAATAAACAAGCATGTTTATAGTTACTTTATTTTCACACAGAGGATCATCAATTACAAAAATGTTCTAAAAATGAATTTAAATCTGTTCTCCTCCTTACAGCCTTATGGTAGTTAAATATTATCTACTAAAAGAAAAATTTAGTTATTTAAAGAAGAGTCTATGTAACAATATAAAAATTCTCCAAATCTATCTTTTCTTTAAAGTATATTTCATATATTATTTTAATTTTAAAATGAATATACTGAGATTCAAGATGGCAGAGGAATAAGTGGAAGCTACACTAACCTTCTCCCAGGATCAATCTGGAATTACAACTAAATTGTAGAGAAATCATCTAGAATAACCAATGAAACACTACCTGGAGAGAAGCCTTATAGCCACAGACAGAAGAAACCACTTCACCACAAAATTGGTAGGCAGTGTGGTGGAGATGCAAGAGGACTGGCTGGGCTCCCACCAGCATATGCTAAACTTCCAGAGGGATATTTTAGTGGTCAGGGGGTTCTCCCTGAGAAGTGTGGGGTCTAAACTCCAAGCTCAGTGCCCCAGTCTACAGCACCAGACCCAAAAAGAAACCTAGATAATTTCCAGCTGTGAAAAGCAGCAGGCTTTCTGTCTGCCAAGGAGACACAGAGAGCCTGTTAAAGGGCCAACACACAAAATTTCATTTGTAGCCACTTACCCTGGGCTCCATCAGTGGGAGGGCTAGAGATGCTTGAGGAGAGCCTGGGCTAGTGGGTCTGGGGAGATAACTGAGGGAAGAGCTACCAGGATCCCTGTGCTGAGTCATTCCCCAAACTGCAGGAGCCGTCTCTCTTGGGCACAACACTCCTCTCTGAATGGCATCAGCCTGAGAGGAAGAGATAGCAATCCTCACAGGAATTACTGTCTCACCTTGAGGTGCTTAAGCCAGACTGCTGATTGAAGCTAGATTATTTCACCAATGGATTGGCTTAGTGACCAATTAGCTTAACAGCTAAGGCAGAAAATACAAAGAAGCAGCCAAAATAGGGAGAAATAGAAAGAGACCGCAAATGAAAGAACAAGAAAATTCTCCAGAAGAACTAAATGAAATTCTCCAGAAGAACTAGATGAAATGCAGGTAAGCAATTTATCAGATAAAGAGTTCAGAGTAATGGTTACAAGGATACTCAACAGCATGAAAAAAGACATAGAAACTGTAAAATAGGACCAGTCAGAAATAAAGAATGCAATATCTGAAATAAATAATACACTGGAAGGAACAAACAGTGGATTAGATGAAGCAGAGGCAGAGGATCAAATCAGTGTTTTGGAACACAAGGTAGAAAAAAGCACCCAGGAAGAGCACCATAAGGAAAAAATAATTTTTAAAAAATGAGGAGAACTCAAGAAATATTTTGGACAACATGAAGCAGAACAACGTCCTCATTATGGGAATACTAGAAGAAGAGAGTGAGCAAGTGATCAAGAACCTATTTGAAGAAATAACGACTGAAAACTTCCCTGATCTGGTGAAGGAAAAAGACACACAAGTCCAGGAAGTTCAGACAGAGAGTCCCAACCAGTTTTGACCCAAAGCAAGACACATCATAATTAAAATGACAAGGCTTAGAGACAAGGAGAAAATCCTAAAAGCCTCAAGAGAAAAACAGGTAGTTATGTACAAAGGAGCACCAATTAGTCATCTGATTACTCAACAGAAACATTTTATGCCAGAAGGAAGTGGCATGAAATATTCAAGGTGATGAAAAGCAATGCTACTTTACCCAGCAAGGCTATCATTTAAAATTGAAGGAGAAATAAGGAATTTACCAGACAAGAAAAAGCTAACGGAGTTTGTTAACACCAAACCAGTACTGCAAAAAATGTTAAAGGGCTTGCTCCTAAAGAGAAGGGGAAGAAAAAGAGAAAGAAAAAAACAGGTAAACAGTCTAACAATAAAACGGCACTAAATACATATATATCAACAATCACCTTACATGTAAGTGGCATAAATACACCTACCAAAAGACATAGGATAGTTGAATGGATAAGAAAACAAGACCCCCATATATGCTGCCTCCAAGACAACCATCTCAGATTGAAAGATGCACACAGACTAAAAGTGAACAGATGGAAAAAGACATTTCATGCACATGGAAAAGAAAAAAAAGCTGGGGCGGGGCAGTACTTATATCTGACACTATAGACTTTAAAACAAAAGCTACAGTAAGAGACAAAGGAGGACACTACATAATGATAAAGGGAACAATCCAACAAGACGACATAACACTAGTAAACATTTATGCATTCAACATAGGAGCACCTAAATATGTAAAGAAATTCTTGATGGACATAAAAGGAGAAACCAACAGAATTACAGTCATAGTTGGGAATTTTAATACCCCATTTACTTCAATGGATAGTTCTTCCAGGCAGAAAATCAACAAGAAGACAGTGCCCTTAAACAACACAAACTACCTCAATCGGATTTAATTGATATCTTCAGAGCATTTTACCCCAAAGCCATCAAAATATACACTTTTCAAGTGCATGGAACATTTTCTAGGGTAGACTACCTGTTAGAACACAAAACAAGTCTCAATAAATTTAAGATTTAAATCATATCAAGTATCTTCTCTGACCACAATGCCATGAAACTAGAAAGTAATCATAAGAAGAACACTGTAAAACACACAAACACAGGGAAGCTAAATAACATGTTGTTACATAATAAATGGGTCAACAAGATCAAAGAAGAAATCAAAAGATACCTTGAAACAAACAAAAATGAGGACACAATGATCCAAAATCTGTGGGATATTGGGAAAGCAATCCTAAGAGGGAAATTCATAGCCTAAAGTGAGTAAAAGGAAGGAAATAATAAGGATTTAAAGAAATTATACAAAAAGATCACTGAATATAAGGGCTGGTTCTTTGAAAAGATAAACAAGATTGACAAACCTTTACCAGACTCATCAAGAAAAAAAGAGAAAGGACCCAAATAAACAAAATCAGAAATGGGAGGAAAAATAACAACTGACACCAAAGAACTACAAAGGATTGTAGGAAAATATTATGAACAATTATATACCAAAAAGCTGGACAACCTGGACGAAATGGATAAATTCCTAGAAACATACAATCTTCCTAAACTAAATCACGAAGAATTTGAGAATCTGAATACAGATCACACCCAGTGAAATTGAAGCGGTAATTTAAAAAAAAAAAAAACAGCAAACAAAAGCCCTGGACTAGATGGCTTCACAGGTTAATTTTACCAAACATTCTGAAAAGAACTAACACTTACCCTTCTCAAACTATTTCATAAAATTCAAGAGGGAAGGCTCCAAACTTATTTTATGAGGCCAGCATTATCCTAATTCCAAAACCAGATAAAGACACTATAAAGAAAGAAAATTATAGGCCAATATCTCTGATGAACATAGATGCTAAAATCCTCAACAAAATTCTAGCAAACCAAATACAACAATACATCAAAGCATCATATGATGATCAAGTGGGATTTATTCTGGGAATGCAAGGTTGGTACAACATTCGTAAATCAATAAATGTGATTCACCACTTAAACAAAATGAAGGATAAAAACCACATGATCACATCAATAGATGCAGAAAAAGCTTTTGATAAAACCCAGCACCCATTTATGATAAAAACTCTCAGCGAAGTGGAGTAGAGGGAACATACCTAAACATAATATAGGCCATATATGACAAACCCACTGCCAACATCTACACAAGGGGCAAAAGCTTCAAGCATTCCCCTTAAGACTGGAATAAGACAGGGATGTCCACTTTCCCCTCTCTTATTAAAAATAGTACTGGAAGCCCCGGCTGATGTAGCTCAGTGGATTGAGCGTGGGCTGGGAACCAGAGTGTCCAGGTTCGATTCCCCGTCAGGGCACATGCCTGGGTTGTGGGCCAGGTCCTCGGTGAGGGCCATGTGAGAGGCAACCATACATTGCTCTTTCTCCCTCCTTTCTCCTCTCTCTGAAAATAAATAAATAAAATCTTAAAAAAAAAATAGTACTGGAAGTCCTAGTCACAGCTATCAGACAAAAAGAAGAAATAAAAGGCATCCAAATTGGAAAGGAAGAAGTAAAACTGTCTTTATTTGCAGATGACCTGAAAACCCCAAAGATTTCACCAAGAAACTACTAGAACTGATAAACAAATTCAGCAAAGTAGCAGGATACAAAATATTCAGAAATCAGTTGCATTTTTATATGCCAATAATGAACTAATAGAAAGGGAAATTAAGAAAACAATCCCATTCACAATTGCTTCAAAAAGAATACAATATCTAAGAATAAACCTAACAAAGGATGTAAAAGACCTGTACATGGAAAATTATAAGACACTGAAGGAAGAAATTGAAGAAGGGGGACTTCCAACAAGATGGTGGCATAGGTGAACGCACCGTGCCTCCTTGCACAGCCAAACAAGGAAAAAAACAGAAATTTATCTAAACAAAAACAGCCAGATCTGACAGAAAATCGAATTGAGAGGAAGTCCGACAACCAAGGAATTAAAGAGGATACATTCATCCAGTCTGGTGAGCCAGGAGGAGCAGGGCGGAGGGAGAGTGCTCGGCAACCTGGTGGCGAGCGGGTAAGCAGACAGAAGGACCGTGGTTAGAGGGGCGGTTCCCGCGGGGCTGCAGCACACCAAGACGGGGGTGCCTGACCAAAGCGCGGCCAGCACCAGGCTCATCCGGACCCAGCGGGGCCGAGACTGGTGGACCGGGTAGGTCCGCATTCGAGTGCAGACAAACCAGGAGAGAAAGCAGGGCACAACCCATCGGCACAGATTGAGAGCACCTGTGGGGGTGGAGTCGGAGGCGGGAGGAACTCCCGGCCTCATAGGAGAGTTCGTTGGGGAGACCCACAGGGGACTGGAGCTGTGCAGCCCGTCCACCGACCCTGGAGCGACCCCCGGAGCCGGTGCAGAGGGGCTCAAATTGCTTGCGGGAGGCGGTGTGGGTGCAGAGAGCAGAACAGGCGCATTGTGCTCTCAGGTCCCGCCCCCACAGGCTCTGTCACAGCACAACTACCATGAGTGTCCCCGCCCAGGTGAACCCCAAGGCTCCGCCCTCCTTACAGTAACAGACTCACGGAGGGAAAAAAAAATGGCCCAAAGAAAGGAACAGATCAAAGCTCCAGAACTAAGCGACCAAGAGATAGACAACCTATCAGATGCACAGTTCAAAACCCTAGTAATCAGGATGCTCACAGAATTCGACGAAAAATTATCGAAATTACTTGAGCAAATGAGGAGAGATCTGCAGGGAACCAATAGGGATAAGAGGGAAACTGGGACTCAAATCAACAGAGTGGACCAGCAGAAAGAAAAAAACATCCAACCAGAAAAGAATGAAGAAACAAGAATCAAAAAAATGAGGAGAGGCTTAGAAACCTCTAACACCTTTAAACGTCCAAGTCATAGGGGTATCAGAAGGAGAAGAGGAAGACCAAGGAATTGAAAACTTATTTGAACAAATAATGAAGGAGAACTTCCCCAAGCTGGTGAAGGAAACAGACTTCCAAGAAGTCCAGGAAGCTCAGAGAGTCCCAAAGAACTTAGTCCCAAAGAACTTGGACCCAAAGAGGAACACACCAAGACACATCATAACTACATTACCCAAGATTAAAAATAAGGAAAGAATCTTAGAAGTAGCAAGAGAAAAGGGGACAGTTACCTACAAAGGAATTCCCATAAGACTGTCAGCTGATTTCTCAAAAGAGACCTTGCAGGCAAGAAGGGGCTGGAGAGAAGTATTCCAAGTCATGAAAGGCAAGGACCTACATCCAAGAATACTCTATCCAGCAAAGTTTTCATTTAGAATGGTAGGGCAGATAAAGTGCTTCTCAGATAAGGTCAAGTTCAAGAAGTTCATCATCACCCAGCCTTTATTGTATGAAATGTTAAAGGGAGTTATATAAGGTATGAAGGAATATCAACAGGGGAGTGGTTGGGAGAGAGGGTGGGAATGGGGCACAGAATAAGTAGCATAAATGGGAGGTAGACAACAGACAGGGGGAGGTTAAGAATAGTATAGGAAGTACAGAAGCAGAAGGACTGCTTCTGTGTATGCAGTCCTTATGTGTATGACCTATGGACAAAACTAAAGGGTGGGGAAAGGGGGGGATAAGAGGGTGGGGGCCAGAAGGGGGGGAAAGTGGAACAACTGTAACAGCATAATCAATAAAATATAGTTTAAAGAAATTGAAGAAGATACAAATGAGTGGAAGTATATACTGTGTTCATGGACAGGAAGAATTAACATCATTAAAATGTCCATACTACCCAAAGCAATCTATAGATTCAATGCAATTCCTATCAAGATTCTAATGATGTATTTCACAGAACGAGAACAAATACTTCAAAGATTTATATGGAACCACAAAAGGTCCCACATAGCAATAGCGACCCTGAGAAAGAAGAACAAAGTAGGAGGAATCATACTACCTAATATCAAACTATACTACAAGGCTGTAATAATCAATACAGCCTGGTACTGCCATAAAAACTGACACATAGATCAATGGAACAGAACAGGGAGCCCAGAAATAAACCCACACCTTTATAGTAATTAATATTCGACAGAAGTAGCAAGTGTATACAATGGGCTAAAGATAGTTTATTCAACAAATGGTGTTGGGAAAATTGGATAGATATGTGCAAAAAAAAGAAACCAGACCAGCTTCTTATACTACACATAAGAATAAATTCAAAATGGACCAAAGACTTAAATGTTAGACCTGAAACCATCAAAATCACAGAAGAAAAGATAGGCAGCAAAATCTTGGACACTGCTCATAGAAATTTTTTTATTGATATATCTCCCCAGGCAAGAGAAACAAAAGAAAAATAACAAAAGGATTACATCAACCTAAAAAGTTTTTGTACAGCAAAGGAAATCATCAACAAAATAAAAGACAACCCACAGAATGGTAGAACACATTTGCCGATACATCTGATAAGGGGTTAATATCCAAAATTTATTAAGTATTTATTAAACTCAACACCAAAAAACCCCAAACAACCCAATTAAAAAATAGGCAAAGGACCCGAACAGATACTTCTCCAAAGAAGACATTCAGATAGTCAATACATATATGAAAATACGCTCAATGTCACTAATCATCAGAGAAATGCAAATTAAAACCAAAATGAGATACCATCTCACATCTGTCAGAATGGCTATCATCAATAAATCAACAAACAACAAGGGCTGGTGAGGATGTGGAGAAAGGGGAACCCTTCTGCACTGTTGGTGGGAATGCAGACTGGTACAGGCACTGTGGAAAACAGTATGGAGATGCCAGAAAAAATTAAAAATGGATCTGCCTTTTGACCCGGTGATACCACGTCTGGGAGTATGTCTGAAGGAACCCAAAACACTAATTCAAAAGAACATAAGCACCCCTATGTTCACTGCAGCATTATTTACAATCGCCAAGATATGGAAGGAACTCAAGTGTCCATCAGTAGATGAGTAGATAAAACAACTATGGGATATTTACACAATGGCATACTACTTGGCCGTAAAAAAGAAAACTTTACCCTTTGTGACATTATGGATGGATCTGGAGAACATTATGCTAAGTGAAATAAGCCAGTCAGAGAAAGACAAATACCACGTGATTTCACTCATAACTGGAATCTAATGAACAACTGAACTAACAAGGGAAATGGGGACAGACTCATAGAAGGAGAGCAGGTAACAGCTAGTAGGGGGTAGGGAGGTGAGAGAGTGGAGGGATTGAGGAAAAAGGAAAAAAGACTCATGGATGTGGACAACAGGGTGGTGACTGCTGTGAGGAGGGGATTATAAAGGGACTAAATGGTAATAAGAAAAAATATATATAAAGATTAAAATAAAAAATAAAACAAATATATTTATATTTTTAAAAATAGTATAAAAGCTTGTAAATATTCTAGAATTTAATTATAAGAGAAAATATTATTACTTCTTTATATTATATATTACACTATACATTATACTACAAAGGAAAACACCTTTGTAATAAAAAACCCATTTCATTCAATCTCTGGAATTTCTATGTGAGAGATACTGACCTCAGGAGATAGTACAGAATACGCCTGTGGTGGTTTTTCCAGTGAGACTGGCAGGCAAAACTGCCCAGTCTTTAATCGTCCATTCTGAAGCATTGGTATCCACTTTAAAAAAAAAAAGGAAACAATATTCATTTAAATATGTTTGTTACAAAAGTAATTACTTGGGAAATCTGTTTTAAGAACTTGATATGAGCCACATTTGTCTCACATCCTTAAACAGCAAAGGGATTTAATTGTGCAATTATGAGCCTTCTCTGAAGTTTCCCAACAATATTTTATTAAGGATGATACAAAAGATATCATAAATACTAACTACACAATATTTAAATTTATACAGAAGGTCCGTATTAGCCAAGGGAAAGTTGGTAGTAGAAAAAGGCAACAAAGTGTTATCAGTTATAAATTGGACTAATAGTGTAAATGTAAATTAAAAAAATATTTGATTAGATATGAACATTGAAAAAAAAATTTTAAAGCATGAACATAAATTTATTTTCTTGCATTTAGCAAAATTCATGTCACAAACTGCAAGAGACAAAAAAAATTAATCAAATATTGACTTTTCTCTTTGGGGTGGAGGCACAACCTTTCTGACAAAATTGTAATAGTTTTACTTTTGCAATTTGATTATAATGATTTTCAAACAATACTCACAAATTTATGCCCTGACTAGTGTGGCTCAGTTGGTTGGGCATCCTCCCACAAAGTGAGGGGTCACCTGTTCAATTCTCGGTTGGGGCACATTCCTAGGTTGTGGGTTTGGTTCCCGGGTCAGGGTGTGTACAAGAGGCAACCAATCAATGTTTCTCTTTCACATTGATGTTTCTCTCCCTTACTTTCTCCCTCCCTTGTCCTCTCTCCCAAAATAAACAAATAAGTAAACAAACAAATAATCAAACTCAAGGATTTAATTGCCTCTAATTATAGGAAAAATGTATTTAATAGCCAAAGGTCTTTAAATCATTTCACATTCAAAGTATTCTTTTCTGAAGAACCCATAAAGCCATTATATTTATATTGTACTATGGGGTAAAAACACAATAATCAGGACCAACACCAAAGTGTTTAGACATGTTAGTCAATTAATTATAATAATGAGCATTTTCTTGATACAGTGACTCTTCCTAACCAATGTGGGGGATCAGATAAGAAATATATCTTAAATATTGTACTTATTTTTAAGATCAAATATTATAAATAAATATCTTAAATATTGTACTTATTTTTAAGATCAAAGAGCTAAGTATTTAACAAAAATATACTTACTGTATATCCAACAGGAGTTTCAAGAGGCGTATTTTGTTTTTGTTGACAACTAACATGATAAAAAGTAAAAAGCAAGTGATGATGGTCAGTTAGAGTAGCAGGCAGTTTAACTTTGATTTCTTCATGAAAATCGGGAGACCTTCATACAAAAAAAACAGATCAATAGTCAGTAAATTGTCCAAAATAAATAACCATTGCATTTGTATATTTGAGTAATTTTAAAATTAATTTCAAGATTCATGCTTAATTTTTCTTTATTCCCAAATAAGTAACTAACTCCTCCTTCCACATGAGGGAGCTGTCAATGTTTCTAAAACTTCTCCTCTCATTTTTATTAATGGTTGGAGTAATCCCATAATTTGAAAAGTAATTAATAATTACCACCTTGATGCTGAGATCATCATTAGATTGGAAACTATTAAAGAGGAGACTAGGGCAAGGCTTTCTATATTTAGAAATCAATTCTGATACAAATCACATAAAAAGTAACATAAAATTTTTGTGTGTATTTTAAATTTAACATTTTTCTGTTACAGGAGTACAGTTTCAACTTAAGACTAATTTATATTATTCTTTTGTAAAAAAGAAAAAAGGTATCTTTAGTCAACTTAATATCAAGTTGGGCTCTCTATGAACTGTCTTGCATCAATTACCTACCCCATTGGTAAAGAGCTAATGTTACCAAAACATGGACTAGTATATTGACTAACAACTCAAAGAAAAGAAAAAAAAATCAGGGAACAACCACAAGTTACATTTGTCCCACATATTAGAAGTGCCTCTGGCCACTGCAAGAATATAGCAATTACCATGTTTGATCAAACTAATGGAATTTTCACCTCAATATTCACTGAGAATTTTTATAGGAAAGCATGGCTATTTATGATACAGACTTAAAAAGGATAGAGTCTTAGCATCCCAATTTTCCATGTTCAGTTCGTATCTCTCAGAGTCATCGTCAATGAAAATGCACCCAAACCATACAGCTCCTACTACTTCTAAAGTGAAGGCTGTCCCACCAAAAACCAATTAGAGTTTTTCCCTCTGATGCTAGTAGGTCAAATATCCTTCTCAAATAAGCCTCAAAAATGCTAACAGGTATAGATTTGATCACAGAAATAGTAAGTGGAATGAGGCTTTTAATAATCACTAAAACGATAGGTAATGCTAGCCATCTGACAATTTGATGACTTTGGTGAATAAAAAATGCTTTACATCTTATTACTGATATTACTATTTACCAGTGAATTATGAGAAAGGTGAATTTACTAGCAATATTAGGCGGTATTGTCATTTTAATTCTACTAATGCTAAGTGCAACAAAAACAAAGACTTAGCCACAAATAAAGATATTTTTAGAAATTATTACTTTATCAATATCCTTGTATTCAGTGCTTTAGTTCATGTCTTTCCTCAAATCATACTATGTGAAGACTTACGGAAAATTAAATATCTACCAGTTAGTTATTCACCAGCAAGTAAACAACCCACCTTTAGGTTAGGAATTATATTACTTTTGTGGTGGTTTTAAAGATTAACATAAAAAAGTAATTACTCTGAAAAAAAATATATAACTTAGTAGAAATATAAGTAAGAAACACATACAACAATAGCTATGCTATAAAACAGGGGTTGGCAAACTATGGCCCACAGACCAAAACCAGTCAACTGCCTGGTTTTATATAAACTACAAACTAAGAATAGTTTTTATATCTTTAAATGGTTAAAAACATCAAAACAATAATATTTCATTTTAAATATTACATGAAATTCAAATTTCAGTATCCATTAATAAAATTTTACTGGAAGACATCCATGTCCATTCAGTTGCAATTTTACTCATTATCTTTGGCTACTTTTGTACTACAACAGCAGGGCTGAGTGGCTGGAACAGAGATCATGTGGCCCACAGGGCCTAAATATGTACTACTTGGCCCTTTGTGAAAAAAGTTTGCTAGCCCCTGGTATAGAGCATATAAGGTTAAATGCTTCAACAACAAGGTTCAACAGATTACTTAGTTTTAAGATCAGGGAATTGCATTTAGGAAGAGATACATAACATGGGCCTTAAAGAAGGAGTAAAAGTTCAGTAAGTAGAGAGATTCAGTATATAAGTAAAGATCCAAGAAAGACCCAGAAACAGGACAGCACAGAATATGTTTGGAGATGAGGCAGAAAGAAAATCATCAAGATGTAAAAGATGACTGAATATCAGAGAAAAGAAAAAATGAAGGCAATAATATCTGAAAGTTTGAGTCAGAGGACTGAAAAATTGGTGGTACTATTAATAAAAATGAACAGACAGAGATAGGGTCTAGAAGAAGGCCAGGGATAAACACATGGAAACTGAGAGGGCAGCAGGGAACCCAAATAAATATGCCAAACAGGCCACTAAAAATACCTGTTTGTACCTCAGACTGAAGGTTATGACTGAAAAAAAAAGTTGTGAACAATCCATATAAAGGTAAAAGTAGTAGTATTTTCATTGATAACTGTGAGAAATACATATAAAATTATTTAGGAGGAGAATATTATAGAAAAAGAGGGTTAAGGACAAAATCTTAGTGTTTTGTGTGGAATGTCTATACTTAAAAGAAAAAAAATAGAATGAATAATTACTATGGAAGAAAATGTTCAAACCATAAAGGTGAGAAACAAGAAAGTTTTAAGGAGGGCAAAAAAAACCCATGCTATACAAGAGCAGTAGCCTTTTGTTTTGTTTTGTTTTTTAAGAATAGGAAACAAGTTTCTTTTTAACAACAAGAGATGGAACTAATGAAACAGGAGACTGATGACACAAGAGAAGGATAACTGATGAAGTCATATTCTGGAAGACAGTGGTAAGCCTGTTTCACAGCAGAAGTGAAGATTCCCATTGAGCAGGATGTGGGCCATTACTGCTTTGAAACAGAAGGAGAGGCAGAACAGTACAAAGATAATTTGAGGTGAAGAGCAGAAAAACTGATGGATCTCAAGTGGGATGGACTCAATCAACTTAAATTAGGAAAGCCAAGATTAAAGCAATCAAAAGAAGCAGGAGTTAGAGGATGGGGGAAAATACTTAAATTAGCTCTTGCAAAATTAGAGATAGGGTTTAAAAAGTGGTGCTAAAAAGATTACCAAATAAAATAAAATGAATTAATATTGCCACATCATGTGATAAAATAATGTGATAGTCCCGATTGGTATAATTTTGTGCTTTTTCTCCAACAGCATTCAATTAAAAAAGAACAAAAGCAGAAATAAAAGGTTATCCAAATTTAACAATTTCTCAAAGAAGTAAAATGGAAAGGCACTAAATCAAAGGATTATTTGATGTTGAAAATACTATCACTTTGACTAATAGGTTCAAGCTTAGTAAAGAGTTAAGTAAATCTGCAAAGTGCTAGGGGAATAAAATAGGGAAAGACCAAAGGACCAGAAGTCACAAAGATAACTAATAATAATATAATAAAAATGAAAGGATCAGATAATTTGATAGAAAAGATGTTTTGTGTATAAAGTCTTATATTTGAGATATTTATGAAAATTGTGGATCTACATTATAACTTTGATGTCAGCTGCCTTGAATTTGCACATTCAGTGCAGCAAAGCATTTGGTAAACCCACTAATGTGAGTGCTAACAATGCCAGTGAGGAGTGAGTAACTTCGAAAGAAATATTTGAATTCAGTACCTGTTATGATATACTACGGCTGTATAGGCCTCCTTTGAAAATTCTGAACAGCTAGATTTACCAAAGATTACCTGTAACAAATAACAGCATGTTGAAACTTTGTTGTAATAAATGCTGGATGTTTCATATCTATGTAAGAATTTGTCTGATTTAATAACTATTTGAGAACAATGGGCAAAAATCAGCCCAATGAAGAACAATGTGCCTATTGACGTTCATTAATAAGTTCAACTGCTTAATTCTAAATTTATAGACCCATCTGACATTCAAACATTCAAAAAATTTCTATCCATTATATTCTTATCTATTGGGCAATAAGATACATTTCTTTCTTTTTTAAGAAGGTGAAGACTTCATTTTAAAAGCTGGATGTAGCACATCATTTGGAATTCATGTAAGAAATATGGTCCTAGGATGGTGGCATATATCTACTATACAAATTGGTAGCTTCTTCACTAACATAGCAGTCATGCTGAAAGTCAAATATATATTATTTATAAATGATATTTAAAAATCCTATTTTAGCCCTGGCTGGTGTGGACTGAGTGCCCGCCTGCGAACCCAAAGGTCACTGGTTGGATTCCCAGTCAGGGCATGTGCCTGGGTTGGGGGCCAGGTCTCCAGTTGGAGGCAAGCAAGAGGTAGCCAATCAATGCATCTCTCTCACACACAGATGTTTCTCTCCCTCTCTTTCTCCCTTCCCTTCTCTCTAAAAATAAATAAATAAAATCTTTTTAAATCCTGTTTTAGATATCCTTTGCTTCCAATACTCCCTGCAACCTACTCTACATGGAAAGAGAGAACATTTTAAATTCTTACATATGTATTAAAAAAATCCATCACACTAAAAAAATACAATACTATTTTGGGAGGTTTAGCAGTAATATATTATAGTCTTATATATCTGCCTCTTGAATTCTAACAGCAAGCAGTAGAACATTAGGGCAGTCCATTAGAACAATGGCCTAATGATGTCATGGTCACAGCTGTGATTCCTGGGTGGGTGAGGCAGGCAGGCTTGCAATGTTATCTAGCCATATGTTAAACTCCCACGTCTAGCCAGCCATCTCTACATATGCATGAATAGGTCCTGCAGACATGCCATCATACGTCCATCAATACAACTGGCACAACAACTCGAAGTTTATTCCTCATACAAGGGAATTAAACTAGCACCATCCCAAAATAAAAGGAACATATAAAACAGGTATTTTTCCAGTATCTCAAGCAGACCTTTTTTACTTTAAGGGTAAGTAAAGTATAATAATTGTGACTTTCCTAGATAACTCCAGTTTTATCAGTTTGCTAAGAATACTATGTTTTTTATAAAATGTTTTTCCAGTGCCAGAATTAGAGTTTATCATATTGACATTATATGATCAAAAAATTACCTTAGTCCTTATTTTTTTTAAATAAGCAAACAAGATGTGTGTTTACACATGCTTTCAAACCAACCACTCACATAAACATATAAGTATTATATTTTCATATGGCCAATAATACACAAATAGAGGAATGCAGTAGCTTTTTTTCCTCTGAGAAGCTATCATTTTCTGCAAAATAACTCACATATTTTTATAACATGAGTGATATATAGTGGAAAGTGTTTCTTTTTTTAACCATTTGGCATGTAATTTTAATCATTCATCAATATAAACTAAGCATCAATTATATGCCAAGCACTAAGATAGGCATCAAGATATAAATATGAGTGAGACACGGTCCCTGCCCTCAAGGAGCTCACAGTCTAGTGGACATGATGAAGAAATAAACATATAATCATAAAGTGATTAGGTCCATAAAAGAAGTGAGAAGATGCTATGGTAGCACCAAAAGAGGGAGTGGTCTAACTGCCAATGGGGCTGGATGCAGCTAGGGATCTGTAGAGGAGGCCATAGAGACGCTAAGACAAGGAAGAATTTGTTAGGCAAACAATAAAACAGATCCTTTTACTTATATTACATTTGTCATAAACTCAAATTTATATGGCAATTCACATATAAGATAACAAAGCATCTATTTTTACAAGTCAGTATCTTTTCATCAACTACAATAGTATTCATTCCTTCAGCAGATATAAAGATTTAGTAAAGAGTATGAAATGATAATTCAAACCTCAAAAATAAATTTTACATTTATTCAACAAATATTTATTCAACACGTATTATATGCAAGGATCTGGAATAGCTGCCATAGAATACAAAGATGAATAATTTGTGCTTGCTGTTTTCAAGATTTCAAGATCTGATGAAATCGAGGCAATAGGAAAGAAGAAAATATATAGCTTTCCTGGTTAGAAAGTCAGAACTTGATTCAAATGACTGACACAGAGGCTAAAATAAAACTGCTAACAATGTACCTATTCTTAACTCATTTGCATTCCACTAGGGTTGTCAGAAGTTGAACATTTACAGTGACAGTTGTGCTCCTATTCTATATGTTACTAACCTGAAGTTGAGCCAAAAATCTACTTTCACGGAACTTGCATTTATTAGTGTCCCACAAATACTGAATCACAATTTGGACAGTCTGGCTTCAATCTACTATTTTTGACTCACCTTCTATTGCTCTGACTTACTGGCAACTCGCCCCTGTATCTCCATTGAAGGACACTCCCCAACTTTAAATTGCCTTCCTTCCCCCACTATCTAGACCTATTAACATTAACATTTGCACTAACTTTAAGGCATTCTCTCCTATCATTGAATATCTATGCCTTTATATCCCTATATCAATCTACTATAATTAGCACATACCTTGGTTCTCAATATTGGCTGCAAAATGTAATCCCTAGGGGAGATTTAAAAATACCAATACCTGCCTGGTTCCCACAACCAGAGATTATAATTTCATTGGAATGAGATTCAGTCTGGGCATTGATATTTTTTTAGTGCACCCCAGGTGAGTATAATATGCAGCCAAGGTTGAGAGAGATAGCCAGAGTTTCTCAACAAAGATGGGAAGAACCATACATATTAGAATCACCTGGAGAACATTTTCAAACTATACCCCAGCCCATTACTTTCCACCTCCTCTGCCTGGCCTTTCATTCTAAAGGAGGAGAATCAGAATCACAGATGCCAAGATAGAGGAAAGTTATCTGTGCTTTGTTAGAGTAGCCTAGGTAATTCTGATCTGACCCTCTTTTGAAAGTCACCATTTTTAAATTTTATGTACTTGTCTCATATCCTCTAGATTACAAGTCTTATTCATCTTTGTATCTCTGGGAGTGCCTTGCATTTACCAAATCATCAATAAATAAGACTTCAAGTAAATTTATTACTATCTGTATGAAAAGTAATACAGTTAGAAATTTGTTTTTTAAAATCACATTAATCTCCAGTTTAGAGCTGTCAACCAAGTAATACTACCTCCAAAAAAATGTCTATATGAACTATTTATAAAGAATAGGAAAAGTAAAGAACATATCTTACCGGCATGGCATTGCTCGGATCCTCCCCATACATAAACTGGACTTTCACCGTTATATTTCTGGCAGAACCTTGACGATTGGCAAAATTGAGACTTTGAGGATATATATAGAGAAGATTTCTGTGAAGGCAATAGTATACATGACAGTGAATACATATCTGAAAAAACTATCATTACATGTAACAAAATAGATGAACAAATACTGAATTACTAATATTTGCTAGCCACTATGCTAAGTATATTCACATACAATCATTTAAAAAAATGGCAGTCAAATATACCCCAAATTTGTAAATGAATTGAGGCCCAGAAAAGTTAAGGAATTTTCACATTCAACCAAGTAAGTGGCAGAGCTGCAATCAGAGTATAGGTCAGTCAGACTTCTAAACACATGCTCTTTCCTCTACAAGAGGCTTTTGGGAAATAAATGAGTATGGACTGAAATATTATTAAGAAATTAAAAGACAGCTCAAATATCTTATTTCCTCCATGCATGTTTAAATAGGATGACACTTCTAAACACAGCTTTTATATAAATGTGATCAAGGATTTAAGAGGTATAATATTACAAATTATTATTCAAAAACATGTATGACAATATGGTAAGTATAGCAATATATGTTACTATGAGAAAACCACATAATACTCTCCATTTGACTTCATGTCCAGTTTATAATCTTGCATCTTATACAACTTTAATAGTCTCTGATGTCAAAACAGAGGGAAAATAATTCAAAAAATACTTCAACACAGAGGAGAAATAATTCACCAAAAGAGCGAGCTAAAAGAGAAAAAGAATGAGAGTTACTCTACCTGAAGACTAATGTTGAGAGTTGATAAACAAAACTTCGAGTATAATGAAACCCTGCTAATGAACTGCTAGGGCACTAAAAATGGGTTAAGTTTTCTGGAAGGTGGTAGGGTAATAGAGAAACTTGAACACACCCTTTGATCCAACAAATCCATCATTAGTCTAAGGAGAAAACTACACACATGTACAAATGGTGTTTAAAAAAAATTCACTATTATTTTTAATAGGATATAATTACAAATAAGTATAAGGAAATAAAATGCTCATCAGTACAGGATTAATTAAATGAATATAGTGATAAAGAATAGTATGGAGCCCCCCAAATGACAATGTACAGTAGTATTCATTCATGTAGAAGGAGAAATCCAGCATGCTGGATAAAAAATAGTAAGTTACAGAGCAGGACATACAGTGGCACTACCTTACTTTTAGGAATTTGGAGGGGAAGGCTATTTCTGAAATATTCATAGTGGTTAATAGTGATGGCTCTTGTTTCTTTTTTACAATTGTTTGAAATTTCTTACAGTAAGAATATATGATCTTTGTAATTAGAAAAAGTAATAAAGTAGTTTCTGTGGTGGGAGGATGGGTGTGTATGACAACAAGCATAAAATCTGAAAATCATCATAGAAATGAAAAAGAGTCTGTTGTGTTCCAAATAGTCAAAAGTGTGAAAGGCAAATATGAAAAGGCTATGATCGGTCAGTTTCCTAATAAAAGAACTAAAGATCAAAGATGACTATGACTAACCACTGAAGTCATCAAAAAAATTTGTATAGGAAATACTTATTGATTCTGCACCAGGAAAATAAAGATTAAAAAGCCATCCTCAGTCTGGAGGAGCATACAGTCTGATGGGATAAAATGCCTATAAACAGACCATTTCAAAACAATGTAGTGTTGTCAGAGGTACGCAGGCGCTGGGAGAAAAAGAGATAATTGACTGTGGGGAAGTCTTTTCATCTTCTACCTCTGCAATATATTTTTTGAAGAAATCACACTATTTTTGTGTAGATTTTTCCAGAGGCTATATTTTATTGATTGCATCCCAGTAGTGACATTTAACATATACCTCTGTGTTTTCTGTAAATTGGCAGTTGGATCTAGAGTCTTGGTTATATTTAGATTCAAACTTTTTGGCAAGATCACTTCATAAATGGTACTATGTCCTACTATCAGGAAGTAAATGTTTGGTGGTTGTTTCTCTTTTTGTGCAATTAGTGGATAATGGTGATTAATGCCTAAATTAATTAATAAGGGGTTACCAAAAGGTAATATTTGAAAATTCATTCTTTATTTAGTGGCTGCAATATCTCTATGAAGAGCAGTTTTCCTCGTCTACTATTTTCTTAGCCAGTCAGTTATCATATGAGAGGCAGGAATAAATGCTTGATTCTTTTCCATTATTTGCCAGTTTTCAAAATAATCAGTCTTTTCTTAGCATCACTTATAAATTCATGGAGCGAACATATAAATTAACAGATTTCAATACATTGCAGTTATTATCTTTATTGGTGTTTAAATTGTCCCATCTTTGGCAAACGAAAAACCCAATTCAAACTGCCTCCTGAATCCTTCATAGCACTCTTTGATGACTTCTTGCTGTCTATTATGACGAGATATTCCAGGCTCTTCTTATACACCTTCTTCCCAGACCTGGAATCAGCCATTTCCCCAACAAGCTACAGTTCTTTGAATGATAAATGTTTGTCCACAGTCTGGACTCTCATTGTGGGTTAACTATGGTTTCTAGGCTATTAAAGTATAAAAAGTTATGGAGAAATGCTTTTGACTTGAAACATATCCTGAATTCATACTGATATTTCAAATTCAAATTCAAGACTACAAGGTTTTTCATCTTTTCAATCTTGCATCTATACATCATTTTCCCATACTAAGAATCATTTTATCTTTATGTAGTGTCCTTCTCACTACAGCTTTGGTTTTCAAGTCTATTTTGTCAAGATATAAGTACTGCTACCCCAGTCTTTTTTTCTTTTCTACTTTCATGAAATATCTTTTTCTATCCCTTTACTTTTAGTCTGTGTGTATCTTTCTATCTGAGATGGGTCTCTTGGAGGCTGTATGAATATATGGGTCTCGTTTTCTTATCCATTCAGCTACCCTATGTCTTTTGGTTGGAGCATTTAAGTCGTTTACATTTAAAGTGATTAATGATAGATACACATTTAGTGGCATTTTATTGTTAGACTATTTTCCTCTTTTTCTTTTATTTCCCTCCCCGTCACCCTCCACTTCCCTCTCCTTCTCCTTCTTCTTCTTCTTCAAGCAAACCCTTTAACATTTATTGCAGTACTGGTTTGGTGTTAACAAACTCCTTCAGGTTTTTCTTGCCTGAGAAGCTCCTTATTTCTCTTTTGACTTTAAATGATAGCCTTGCAGGGTAAAGTAGCCTTGGTTGTAAGTCTTTGCTTTTCATCACCTTGATATTTCATGCCACTCCCTTCTGGCCTGAAATGTTTCTGTTGAGAAATCAGATGACAGTCTAATTGGTGCTCCCTTTTATGTAACTAACTGCTTTTCTCTTAGGGCTTTTAGGATTCTCACCTTGTCCCTCCCTACGAGTCTCATTGTGGTGAAGTCATTTCTTCTGTTTGTCCTTGGTTATAAGGCTTCTTGCCGGCCTGTGTTCAGTTTTTTATTCAGGATGATTTCTCTAAATTTAGTTGCAATTCGAGAGTGATCCTGCGAGGAGGTTAGTGTAGCTTCTACCTACCCCTCCACCATCTTGTATGTCTTTGTATCTCCTTTAATAGAGCCTAACTCCATGAGGACAATGACCTTATCTATCTAGTTAACTGCTATATTCCCAATGTCTAAAATAGTGTCTCATGTTGAATGAAGGATTAAATAATACAGAATACACACAAATATTTAGTTATTTAACACTTCTGGGAGTTTGGATGCCAGGTTAAATGGGAATAAAGTGAACATTACATATAAGCTATGCTTGCTCTCCAATTTAAGCAATACATTTTTAAAATCCAACTTGTCTCTAAAGGTGAAAGGCATGCAATTCAATCCAGATACTTTTCCATTTTAATACTAACTCCACTAATAAATTCCCACATAATCCTAGTAAGCCTTTACTTTGCATTTACAATATTACTTCAGAGAAATTTCATTCAGCAGGGAGAAGGTAGATTAATGAGAAGTGTTGAGACAGCCAACTAGCCATTTATGAGGAAAAGCTGAATTTATATTTTACTCTCTCCTAAAATAAATTCTAGGTTAATCACTGATTCAAATAACAAAAATAAAACTACTAGAAAGGCTTTAAAGAGACCATATTTTATATGTGAGGAAGACATTTGTGAGCATTAACCACAAAAATGATAAAAGACAAATTTTAAAACCTCTATAGAGCAGGTGATACATAAACGTAGAAGAAAAACAAATGAGAAACTAGAAAAACACTGTCACATGTATGACAAAGAACATCGAAAACAGGTAAATAATTCCTCAAATTAGTCAGAAAAAGACAAACAAAAAAGGGAGGATAGGAGTTTGAAGGAGGGTATTATCATAATACTCAGGGACTTCACAAACAGAGCAAATTAGATGGCCAGCAAAATAAACTATATATATTTGCCTATAATATTTATTGACGATTTTTGTCTTTCTCATTCAAAACATTGGTAAACATTCATGGGAAAAGAGGAACTTCATATATTCTTGGAGTGTAAATAGTATAACCCTTTTGAAGGATAATCTGACAAGAAAAATAATTTAAAAGTCAACATCTATAACATATGGAAGTGTCAACAATAAAAATAAAAAGTCAACATCTATAAACATATATTGTATGAAAATATTCATATATACATATATAAAGGCATTTTCTATGTATAGTATTTTTTAAGTATATTTTATTGATTATGCTATTACAGTTGTCCCATATTTTTTCTCCCCTTTATCCACTCTGCCCTGATCCCCCCTCCCACCAGGAGTCCTTACCCTTAGCTCATGTCCACAGGTCATACATGGAAGTTCTTTGGCTTCTCTATTTCCCATACTATTCTTAACCTCCCCGTGTCTATTTTGTATCTACCAATTATGCTTCTTATTCCTTGTACCTTTTCCCCCATTCTTCCCCCTCCCCCTCCCTGTTGACAACCCTCCATGGGATTTCTATTTCTGTGATTCTGTTACTGTTCTAGTTGTTTGCTTAGCTTGTTTTTGTTTTTTAGGTAGTTGTGAGTTTGTTGTTATTTTACTGTACATGCTTTTGATCTCCTTCTTTTTCTTAGATAAATGTCTTTAACATTTCGTATAATAAGGGTTTGGTGATGATGAACTCCTTTTAACTTTACCTTATCTGGGAAGCACATTATCTGCCCTTCCATTCTAAATAATAGCTTTGCTGGATAGAGTAATCTTGGATGTAGGTCCTTACCTTTCATGACTTGGAATACTTCTTTCCAGCCCCTTCTTGCCTGCAAGGTTTCTCTTGAGAAATCAGCTGATAGTCTTATGGGAGCTCCTTTGTAGTTAACTGTCTCCTTTTCTCTTGCCGCTTTTAAGATTCTCTCTTTAACCTTTGGTATTTTAATTATGATGTGTCCTAGTGTGGTCCTCCTTGGGTCCAGTTTCTTTGGGACTCTCTGAGCTTCCTGTATGTCTATTTCCTTTGCCAGATTGGGGAAGTTTGCCTTCATTATTTTTTCAAATAAGTTTTCAATTTCTTGCTCTTCCTCTTCTCCTTCTGGCACCCCTATGATTTGGATGTTGGACCGTTTAAAGTTGTCCCAGAGGTTCCTAAGCCTCTCTCATTTTTTAAATTCTTGTTTCTTCATTCTGTTCTGGTCGAATGTTTATTTCTTCCTTTTGTTCCAAATTGTTGATTTGAGTCCCGGTTTCCTTCCCTTCACTTTTGGTTCCCTGTATATTTTCCTTTATTTCATTTTGTATAGCCTTCACTTCTTCCTCTATTTTGTGTCCATACTCAGTCATTTCTGTGAACATCCTGATTAACAGTGTTTTGAACTCTGTATCTGATAGGTTGGCTATTTTCGCATTGCTTAGTTCTTTTTCTGGAGTTTTGATCCGTTCGTTCATATGGGCCATATTTCTTCGTGTTGGTGCACCTGTTATGTTGTAAGGGGTGGAGCCTTAGGTATTTGCCAGAGTGGGGCAACCCACTTCGCTATGTTGTGGCTCTGTCTGTGGGGGAGGGGTCCAAGAGGGAACAATGCCAGTCACCCACTTTCAATTTCCTCAATACCCACAAGCAAATAGGGCCCTTTCTGGTGCTGATTCCATCTGTACTCATATGCAAATAAATTTTAAAATATTAAGGTCTTGAACTGACTTATATAGACAGTATACCATGAACTATATATAACACAATCCCATTTGTGTTTTATTTATTTTTTTAACAACAATTTTTTTAAGATTTTATTTATTTATTTTTAGAGAGAGGGGAAGGGAGGGAGAAAGAGAGGGAGAAAGAGAGGGAGAGAAACAGCAATGTATGGTTGCCTCTTACATGGCCCTAACTGGGGACCTGGCCTGCAACCCAGGCATGTGCCCTGACTAGGAATCAAACCGGGACCCTTTGGTTCCCAACTTGCGTTCAATCCACTGAACTATACCAGCCAGGGCCCATTTGTGTTTTAAAAAACATTATGTTTAGCTAGTCATCCAAGGGTTCTGGCATGACAGACCCCAAAATATTAATAGTGAAGTCAGAAATTTTATTTTTTAAAGGTTTTTGAAATATCTGAGTTAGTATTTTCAACATAAAATATTTAATATTTACTAATAGTGAACATGAAAACAAATGAAATAAAATTATTCCTGGAAAGATCACTCATCTTCTAGATCTGCATGTCCAATAAAATAGCCTAGTGAGACTATGAAGCACTTGATGTGTGTCTGTTCTGAGTTACAGAGATATACTGGAAGTAAAACATACATCAGACAGTGTATACTGGAGAACTTAGTGTTAAAAAGAATATAAAATGCCTAATTAATATTTTTATATTGATCACATTAAAATAATTGATATATTGTATTAAATAAAATATACTGTTAGTCCTGGCTAGTGTGGCTCAATGGATTGAACCAAAGGGTCACTGGTTTGATTCCCAGTCAGGACACATGCCTGGGTTATTGGTCAGGACCCCAGCGGGGGGCACACGAGAGGCACCTGCCCACTGATGTTTCTCTCCCTCTTTTTCTCCCTTCCTTCCCCTCTCTAAAAAAAATAAATAAAACCTTTTAAAAATATATACTATTAAAATTAAATTCACTTGTTTCTTTTTAGCTTTTTTACATATATAACTCATTATATTTACACTGGACAATCCTGTTCTGAATAAAGATAGAAAAAAGGAGCTAATGAATTGCTCTGGCATTATTCTTAGTTAATATATAAACATTTCTATTTATAAATGTGTTTTTCTAAGTTACTTTCAGAATCTTTCTACCAAATATATTAATTCAAAAACAAATGGTCACAGTTAAAAAAGAAGAAATTAAAAGTATACTATAGTTAAAAGATCAAAAATGCCTTGTGTTTTATTTAGAATTTTTATCTCCAAAAGATTGCATAACTTGTGGGAGGATAAGGGACTTTGCTTTGCTTGAAATTCAAACAAGGATCCTAAATGTCCTAAATTTCTATGTTGCTAAAAATTTTGTATATTAGTTCTTAGAAACTAGGAGTCTTTAGATTAGAGTCTAATTTTGCTTATGTCTTATTTTCTTTTGCATACAAATTTTAAAGTTTTATAATATTACTAATTATATTTAATCAAGACTCTATTTAAGTAGGTACAAGTTCATACAAAGAGTAGGTTCTGCCTTTAAAAATGGGTACTGAGACAGGAAGCACTGAAAGATAAATGTAAAACCATTTATAAAATTACTTTCATTACATATCCCATGTTGACACTCTTCCATTGCTTTAATTAGGCAAATTATTTAATTATATTCAATAACATGTTAAACTATTATTAAAAATTATACAAATATTTCTACCCAGACACAATATACTATAAACCAAGAATATGTGACCTTCCTCCAATCTATCTGTTGGTGTTACAAGTGAGGAATTGTATAAATTGTGCAAAAAAAGTTAATATTATAGTACAATGACCCAAATGGAAGAAAATTCCTTCACACAGCCTCTCTTTGGTATTAATGTCCAGTTACTTGCATGCATTGGAAGTAGCTACTTTTCAAATTTCTTTCTCTAAAAAGAAACCCCTATATCAAAAGGGGTGAACATCTACTATATATAAAATATATGCTTGGAAAACTGCCATGTTATGAGTTTATCATTCTGTTACTAATTCAATAAATATTTATTATTTCTCTAACAAGTAAGGCATTGTAATAAAGTACTGTAAAATATATAAATTAAAAACAGATATAGATCTTGCCAATAAATAGCTTATAGTACAATAGAGATGAGAAGTTGGCTTATGAAGAAGAAAGTGGATAAAACATCAGGGTCAATAGTTCTAAGCCAGAAAAGTAGGCAGTTTAGTTAAGAGAAGTTTCGAAATATGTCCTTCATGGCCAATGATGACAACACTAACTTTTCCCTTTCAAAGAGGGAGAAAATTCAAATTTCTTCACTAGTTCAATATATGCTTTTATAATTCTACAACATGGACCACTGGTAAGGGCAAAATGAAAATAAACTATAAGGAAAATTTTCTTTTTCTTCTTCATTAGTGGAGATATTTAAATATTTTTATTTAATTACGTTCTTTATTTCTCTTAACAGAAATATTTACATGATTCTGTATTGGATACTTAGAAAAAATATACACAGGCTAAACAAAAGGCATAATTCCTTGTACTACATTAAGGTGCAAGAAAACAAAACTCAGAAAACCTATATTCTAGCAAAATTTCCCAACTTATGTCATCTTAACATGAGATTAGATAATATTTATTACAGTATGTACATAAATAGTTTCTAATTACAAAAAAAATAGCTAATACATAATCCTGTGGAATGTTTACTAAACACCAGGTATGTTCTAAGTGCTCTAAAAACATTAATTTTTAATCTTTATACAACCCAATAAAGTAGGTATTTTACTTCACTTGAGAGATACAGAAAAGCTAAGTAATTAGACCAAGAGTCACACAGCTGACGAACAGGAGAGCATTCCAATTCAGCCCATCTCTCTCCATAATCACTATCTACCACAGCAGTATATACATCTACTGTAAACATTCAATATCCAAAGCCCTTATTTCTAATTCATCAAAAGGTCTCTATTTTATACCTGGAAGAAGCATTTCTAAGAGTAGATATTAAGAAATGGCTTATTTTATAAATTAACAATTCAGAATTTTAAAGTGGAGGAAGGCTTCACAGAGAAGGCATTTATTTTGGGGAACAGATCACTGCTTCCTTAAAAACTAAAATACAATTTGGGAAATGCATATTTAATTCATTAACTTTTCTCAACTTTAATGATGAATTTACCAGTCAAAAGAGTTTGGTGTTTACTTTTAAATCTCTAAAAACGATGACTAACTAAAATAAGCTTTTAAAAACAGGTTGCTATCACTTAAAATGCAATTTATAATATAGCAAAATTAAATACAGTAATAATTTAGAATTACCTATTAAGTTAGTTGCTCATTTCTTTGATTTCACTTAGCATTGATCTAACTCAATGTGAAAGGTTACATTCGTACAAGTTTACACAACTTAATGATTAACTATATTCACCTGCCAACTTACCCGTTTCTGTGGCAAATAGTGGTATATATACAGTTTAGAAATCTAGGTCTGCTTACAGGAGAAAATTAGTCCAAAATTGCTTAAAATTGAATACTTAAGATAAAAATGTACACAATTAAGCTCTTTCTTTTTATTGTTCCTCTAGTTATTTCTTCCAGAATTGACCAAGACAATCCACCATTTGGTTCTATAGTTCCACAGCCAAAATCAAGATTTGCTATGTTAGATGATGTTAAAATTTTAGCCAATGGCCTTCTTCAGTTGGGACACGGTCTTAAAGACTTTGTCCATAAGACTAAGGGCCAAATTAATGATATATTTCAAAAACTCAACATATTTGATCAGTCTTTTTATGATCTATCACTGCAAACTAATGAAATCAAAGAAGAAGAAAAGAAACTTAGAAACACTACATCCAAACTGCAAGTCAAAAATGAAGAAGTGAAGAATATGTCACTTGAACTCAATTCAAAACTTGAAAATGTCCTAGAAGAAAAAATTCTACTTCAACAAAAAGTGAGGTATTTGGAGGAGCAATTAACCAATTTAATTAAAAATCAACCTGAAATTCAAGAACACCCAGAAGTAACTTCACTTAAGGTAAGTAGAAACAGAAAAACGTTCATGATTATGTTTCAATGTGGATTTTAAAAAAATATATTTTAAGACACACTACTTTACTTTGTTGTACAGGTGAAATACTATATACTTTTTAAGAAAAAAAGCCTCTAGGAAATAAAACTTTCCATTATAATTTTAAGTTAATTTTTGTTTCCCTAACATATATGAAAACAACTAAACTTGACATTTCAGATGAACACTATAACTCGGTTAAATAATAAAATATAGACCATGGTACTGCAAATTATTGGAGGCAAGTAAAATGTTAAAGGACTGTAACTTGAAGCTATTCCATGTTTGAAATAAATAAAAGTAATATAGTAAATGGTAAAGATTTATTCCTATTAAAATACTGGAGCTTTTTCATTTAATTGAAATAGCTGAAACTTAAGGAAACCAATTTTATAGATGGTACACTTTAAGTAAAATATAAAAACAAAGGTATATACTATTTGAAAGAAGCATATAAGAGAAAAGTAATTACCAATATTCATTTTTCTACTATACAATTAGCTTTAAAAAAGTAGACTGTGATGTTATAGGAAATTTTAAAAGTCTAATTTAACAAAAGTGAAAGAAAAAAGAAACTTCTAACCAACCTACAACCTATGTCCAGACTTTTGTACAACAGCAAGATAACAGCATCAAAGACCTTCTCCAGACCGTGGAAGAACAATATAGACAATTAAACCAACAGCATAGTCAAATAAAAGAAATAGAAAATCAGGTAAGTCAATATTTTAATGGTATATTCAATATTTTACATAAAATTTAGGTTTATAAAAACATTGAACCCTGAAATTATCTTAAATAATCATAGCTGAATAGTGAGTAAAAGGACCACATCAGCATCACTGCTACACTTGAAGGCTCTGAAGCTAATAAATTTACCAGGGTTTGAATCCTGACTCTAAAACTTTTGTATGGCCTTGAAAATTACTCAACCCCTCTGTCTCTCACTTTCCTCACTTACTCTATGAAGATAAGAAGAATCTTATAGGATTGTTGTGAGAAAAAAGAATTAATTCATGTAATGTGTATCCTCAATATATCAGCCAAAGTGATTATTAAAATTTAAACTAGACCACGTCTCTCTTGGTTCAAAACCCTGCAATGGCTTCACATATCCCTCACACTGGCCTGTGGGATCCCACATGACCCTTGATTATCTCACTGACTTCATCCCTTCTACTCTAGGCATACTAGTCTCTTCACTGTTACTGAAAAACATCAAACATGCTGCCATCTCAGGGCTTTGCCTTGCTGTTCCCTGTCTGGAATGCTCCTCTCCCTGGTTCTGCATGACCCACCCTCATTTCCTTTAGGTCTTTCTCAAATACAGAATTCTCAATGGAGTCTTCTCAAGTGACTTAAAAATTAGAATCCCCTGTTCCTATTCTTGACACCTGCTACCTCCTTCATTACTCTCTTTTTTCCCTTAGCACTTTACTGCTATTTAACATAATACATATTTAGTTATTTATCTTGTCCGTCCCTGTAGTAGTATGGTAAGCTCCATGAGTACAGGGATTTTCTTTCATGAAATGCCTTGCCCCAGAACATAGCATACTGTCTGACACTTAGCAGCCACTTAATAAATACATGTTGAATTAATAAATGTATTTTCAGCATAAAAAGTCAATAAAAACTTATTGTTATTGTTAAAAACTGTGTACCTGATAATTAAGTTTAATTCCCAGCAATAAAATTAACCTACAATGCAAACAATGGATGAGGTAAAGCTGTCAGAATCTATGTATTCCAATATACAGGGTCTGGCCCAAATAACGTCCCTCTTTATTACAAAATCTTTTTTACAGAATCCTAAGGATGTTCTGAAACATAACAATATCACACTCAAGCACAGCATATGACATTTTAGGTGAAATGTTCAAATTAAAACTATAAATTATCACATCCATATTATTACTCTACCAACCACACTCAAGCAAGTGTTACTTCTGCCAGACTCTGTATAGTATAGCTCAAAATATCAATAATAATACTATTAAATAGTCATTCTAGAGGATTTCAAAAATAACACAGGCTTGGAGAAGTTGGTAAAAAAAAAAAATAGTTGCCAAGAATTATAAAACAAATAGTATTACCAATACCCAGCAAACAAATGTATCATTATATGTTTCAGTAATTTTGTACTCATAATTTTAGTAGGATATTTTTAATAATTTATGAATCAAATTTAGTAGATTACTTTTGTTAATTGTCCAAAACATTTTTGCCAAGTAGTTTGATTTCCATAATTTCATTCTTACTATGTTATTTTTCTAAATTCTCTTTCCTATCTTTTATTATAATTAAATAAACCTGCTCACAAATGTAAAATGTCATTATTACAAAATGATATACATCTAGTAATTAAATGTATGAAGAATTCATAGAATGAATTTGACTTGGCAAAAGCCTTAGATCATCTGATCCAACTTTGTCATGTTTAAATGAAGAAACCAAAACTGTAAAAGTTAAATAACCTTAAGATCACATAGTTACTTAGTAGAAAAGACTGATGCCCAGTAAGTAAACTTTATGACAGATCTCTAGGAAATGCCATTTATGCTAATATCAAAAAACTAATACTAATAACAAAAGATATTAAATACATACTCCATTTTTCTCAATTTATAAGAAAAGCTATCAGCCAACAAATTACAGTCCTAGCACATTTTAAATAAAAATAAACTGTTACTGCTAAACAGTGAAATACTGAAAATTTTGAAAGTAAATAAACCTGCCAATTTGTTACCATTATAGATGTTTACATGTCAAACACTATCAAGAAAGCAGCCTTATTCAAATTATGTGCCATGTCTTCATGGTAGGTCTGAGAAACAATAAGACCTACAACTGAGAATTATTCAATTTAAAATCTGCTGTACTACTGAATGCAATATATATTCTATTCATATAAATAAATAGAACATATTATTTAGAAATTCTCTGCCTTTGGTCTTGATGTTTTTAAACCAATTTGTTTGCCTCGCTTTTTCTCTATTTATTAACTCATTAAATAATGTGCCTGATTAAATATTTTGAGAATGGATTATTTATACAATCTGTATAGCATTGTTTATCTCTCTTAAAAATCAAAAGCAATGGCACATTATGAACTAAAAAATGCATACAAGTTGTACTTTTAATATCCTCACTCAGATTCCCCTAATTGTATATTCAGTGTCATTTTTAAAAGTAGATTTATATTCTCTTATCAGTTAAGAAGAAGTGGTATTCAAGAATCCACAGAAAATTCTCTTTCTTCAAAATCAAGGACACCCAGAACTACTCCCTCTCTTCATTTAAATGAAACAAAAAGTGTAGAACATGATGGTAAGATAATTAAGTTTCCTTCTTGAAGCTATTATCAAATTCCTCTTCTAACTTTAACATTCCCATAAAAAAATCCCTATTCTCAGGGCCTCTTCTAGACTAAGAGAGAGTATAGAGACAAAGCCACCTAATATAATGTCAACCTAAATTGCATCTTCACGGCTTTTTTTTAACTGTATAAAACACATTCTTAAGATAATCATGAATATGAGTATAGACCTGATATTAGACAATATGGAATTATTATTAATTTTCCTAGATGTAATACTGCTATTGTAGTCATATAAAAGAATAATATTATGTTTAAAAGATGCATGCTAAAATATCTAAGAGGTTAATGGTCATATGTTTGCAAATTGCTTTCAAATGGCAAAGCAAAATATGTACTCGTGTATATACATGTTTATAAAGCAAATATGGCAAAATGTTAATAACTGTTAAATATGAATGGAAAGATTATGGTGTTTTCTTCAGTGTTTGTACTTTCCATTGCTTGAAAATTTTCATAAGAAAAACAAAAAGATGGAGGAACAAAGTCTCCATTCCCAACCAAACTTCAACAAAACGATATATTTACAAAACACATTTATTTATGTAATTCATATGGGAAAAAGGTCTCTATTAGTTTCCTCCATGTATTTTTACTTTTCTATACATATCTGTGACACCTTCTATGAGCCAAACATTATAGTAATGTCTTGTATGTGGTATTTTATTTATATTCTTCCTACATCTAGCAAATGAAGTGCTTCAAATCCTCATTTCATAACTTTTCTTAAAAAGAAATCAGTTTGGCCCTGGCTGGTGTAGCTCAGTGGATTGAGCGCGGGCTGGGAATCAGACGGTCCCAGTTCGATTCCCGGTCAGGGCACATGCCTGGGTTGTGGGCCAGGTCCCCAGTGAGGGCCATGTGAGAGGCAACCATACATTGCTGTTTCTCTCCTTCTCTGTCTCCCTCACTTCCCCTCTCTCTAAAAAAAATAAATAAATAAAAAGAAATCAGTTTGGTAATAACTACTTTGATATTCTTTGCATAACATGCCACCTAATAAAAATGCTTTAGCATACAGTACTTTTTCATTAACATATGAATTTCAGTAATACATGACTGAAAAGGCTCAAGGCTACAATCACTGTAATTCCATAAAATGTCAAGTAAAATCTCAAGCTCTACAGATAGCATTCTTATTACTATATCTTATGTAATAATATTTTGTTGATTCTAGACCTGCCTGCTGATTGTACCGCCATTTATAGGAAAGGGGAACATACAAGTGGCATCTATTCCATTAGACCCAGCAACTCTCAAGTTTTTAATGTCTACTGTGATATTAAATCAGGTAAAACTACACTACAAAGAGAATGGACAGTAGTTAGTTTAGATTATTCACTACCTATTAGTAAGACTGATCCTGTTATCTTTATCTGAATATACATAAAATGAAATATCAACATGAGTAGTAGTTATATAGATCTAGGATTTTCACTTGTCTTCATGTATTTACTCATTCATATATTCAATATTCTCCATCTTTTTCTATAAAATAATCTGAAATTACTATTGTCAATATATTTATTAAGACAAACTCATTAGTTACCCTTTACTTAACTTCTTAGGGCCATAAGAAATAACAAAAATATTACCATAACAACATTAGTAACTATTTTACAGAGCCACCAATGAAAACCAAACCAAATGACAGTATTTTGTTACATCTGTAAGCATAAGTCTACTAAAAATGCACATTTTTGTTCACCATATTCAGGTAGTTCATGGACATTAATTCAACATCGAATAGATGGATCACAAAACTTCAACGAAACTTGGGAAAACTACAGACATGGTTTTGGGAGGCCTGATGGTAAGATTGACTTCATCCATTCATTCATTCATTTACTTGTTAAAAATATGTATTGAAGACTAATCATGGATTAGGCATTAAGAATGCAACAATGAATGAGGAATAGCCCCAGCCTTCGTGATACTTATTAACAAGTTACACATTTGTTAGTAATTACAATTATTATGTATTTGTCTTACGTATATTTTATTGATTATGCTATTAGTTGTCCCATTTTTTTCTCCCCTTTACCCTCTTCCACCTGGTACCCCTATTCCCTCCAACATTCCCCCCAGCTTAGTTCATGCCCATGGGTCATATATGTAAGTTCTTTGGCTTTTCCATTTCCTACACTATTCTTAACCTCCCCCTGTCTATTTTGTACCTACCAATTATGCTTCTTATTCTCTGTATGTTTCCCCCATTCTCCCCCTCCATAACCCCTGCTGATAACCCTCCATGTGATCTCCATTTCTGTGATTCTGTTCCTGTTCCAGTTGTTTGCTTAGTTTGTTTTATACTTATTATGTCTTTATTTGAATTACACTATTCACAACTACATGTCTGTTCTTAAGTATACTTACCACAATTTAATTTGATGGCTTCTATTTATCATAATTATTCAAAACAATTTTGATTAAGTGCTATGTACTCTGATACAAGGTAAGTGCTATGAATGAGCAACAAAGAAAACCATATTTATCATTATCACTTTCTTATGAACATTTTAGATATCAATTATTTGGAGGTTGGGAGAGATGAAGCTATCAGGTGTACAGTATAAAATGCTTAGATTTCAATTATTTAAATATTATAAATGTGTACTATCAGATGTGTGGTTTAAAATACATTAGTTAACTCAATGCAATCATTATATTTGGATCAGAAAATAAACAAGATAAAAAATAAAATAAGCAAAATAAAAATAAATACCAGAGGTTTAAAACACAAATAATGTTATATAAGCCATGAATGACATATAAGTATACATTTATAAGGTAGAAAACATTATTTTATCAAATTTTAAACACTTGATACATACTATTTGAGCATTAAAAAATTTTGTATTCAAATTACTAGTTAACTACCTAACTAAAAGGTATACTCACTCAGGAACATGTTTTGTAGCTCCAAATTTTCTAAGAGTGAATGAACCCCAAAATAAAAGGCTGACAGTTAAGTTCAAAGTACTCATTTATTTCTGTAAGCAGGTAAGCCATTTATAATGCATTCAAAAATCTATGCATAAATGAGTGCCTAATATATGGCTCTCACATGTTTAAATTTAGGTTTTCTTTTAATAACCCATTGGAAGCACATAGGAAATCAGCTTTGGAATCAAATTTCTATTCCCCAAATATATAATTCCTCCCCCCCACACCTTTGTGGTGGCTATTATATATATGTTTGGTGTAGAAAAATCAAATTTTCCTTGCTTCCTGGTTTTTAGTTCATAAGCAAAATTGACTGAACACTGTTGATGGTAATCTTAGTGTTTTGCCTGTTTTTGTCAGCCTTCCCATTAAATTGTATTTGAGATAAAAGAAAAAGAAAGTAAGCCATTTGTACTGGCTATCCTTAAAAATGAGATGTTACTAATTCAATATCAATAGAAAATTTTTACTTTTTCCCATAAATATTTTGATAAAAGGACTGTGGTAATTTTAAAAGATCTATTTGTATTTGTTATGTTTTTAATTCCACATAAAAATAACTTTCTATAGAGAAGTTATTAAGAATTATGCTTTTTAATTTTAAATGTTTTTAAAGATGTATTTCCCCTTTTTTGCAAATAAATATATATATACACATATCAAGCAAAATACCAAAAGCCAAGGCTATATTTGATGAAAATGACTGTCATTATCCACATCCCTAAAAATACTTAACAAATCGCTTGATCATATATGGGTATTAGTAAAGAGCTGATAGCAAAGTCAGTACATATAAGGACCCAGAGGTGAAATAATATTTTACCAATGACCGGACCTAAAAATACCTGTAAGAGCCTAACGTGTTTAACCCATGAAATATGTTTCATAATATCCATTTTAAAAAGGATAATCAGACTTAGGCAAGTCTATTAATATCCTTAATATTTTTCGTACATGTATTTTTTGTACGTGTCTTAAAAAAACTGTTTTAAAATCTTTTCAGAGACTCTAAAATAACAAAAGAATTCAAAACTAAAACAACTCATTTACTTACACTAGTAAAAAACTGTCTCAAAAAAAATGTCAATACCTATTCTGCAGTTAACAATCCATACATTTTTACAACTTTTCTTTTCAGGAGAATTTTGGTTGGGTCTAGAGAAGATATACTCCATAGTAAAGCAATCTAATTATATTTTACGAATTGAGCTAGAAGACTGGAAAGACACCAAGCATTATATTGAATATTCTTTTCACTTGGGAAATCATGAAACCAACTATAAACTACGCCTCGTTGAAATTAAAGGAAATGTCCCCAACATACTTCCAGAAAACAAAGATTTGGTGTTTTCTACTTGGGATCACAAAGCACAAGAACACTTCCTCTGTCCAGAAAGTTATTCAGGTATACTTTTCCTAATATCGATACTTTGTTTTTCTTTTTTTATAAATTATATTTTGATTATGCTATTACAGTTTTCCTGATTTGCCCCCCTTAACCCCCTGCCACCCAGCACCCCCATTCCCTCAGGCAATCCCCCCACTATTGTTCAGGTTCATGCATCACATGTATATTTTCTCTAGCTGTTCCATTTCCTATACTGTACTTTGTGGCAGAGTCATAGCTAGGCAGAATCCGTGGTGACCGTGACCGAATGCATTATAAATAATTCTCACACCAAATACACTGGAAAAGGGATTTGGGACCACGCGGCTTCCCCCGCATCATTTGGGAGAGAGCCCCGAGCCTCAGGTCCATGGGTTTTTATTGAAGATTTGGGGCACAGAGCATCAGATTGGTCTTCACTAACTTATGCATAGATTGTATATTCCGGTCCAGTGGTAGACAGGACCGGGGCCGTACATTAAGAGGGTAGATATGTAAATTGAGGGATAGCTAGCTAGGGCTGTTTACTCCAGAACCATAAACATTGTGGCAGGAAAAAGCCCAGGCATTCCATAGCATAAGCCCCTAGATCCAGAGGTGAGAGACTCAGCAAGGCAGTAAATCTTTAAGAAATATTTTGGCCAAATTCCCCTACAAAGAATTCTTTTTTCCACGAACATAAATTTGCGCATGCCGACTTGGAGATTTAATCACGCGGAGACTTTGCTCACACACATGATTCCCAGGGCTATACTTCCTTCATGCATGTGAAAAGAATTCCCGTAGTACTTTACATCCCCATGGCAATTCTGTAACTACCTATTTTAACTTCTTAATCCCCTCACCTCTTCACCCGTTCCCCCCACAACCCCTTTCCATCTGCCAACCATCAAAACTCTATCCATGATTCTGTATGCATGATGCTGTCTCTGTTCTTCATTTGCTTACTTTGATTTTTAGATTCAATTGTTGATAGATTTGCATTTTTTGCCATTTTATTGTTCATATTTCATCTTCTTTTTCTTAAGTCCCTTTAACATTTCATATAATAATGATGTCACTTACATTCCTTTAGTTTTGGTTTTGTCTGGAAAGCTCTTTTTCTGCTCTTCAATTCTAAATGATAGCTTCAGTGGGTAGAGCAATCATGGCTGTAGTTCCCTGGTTTTCATGACTTTGAATACTTCTTCCTAATCACTGCTAGTCTGCGAAGTTTCTTTTGAGAAATCAGCTGATAGTCTTATGGGAACTCTCCTGTAAGTAACTAACTTCGTTTCTTTTGCTGCTTTTAAGATTCTTTCTTTATTTTAACCTTTGGCATTTTAATTATGATCTCTCTTAGGATGGGTCTCTTTGCATCCATCTTGTTTGAGACTCTGTGCTTCATAGACTTGCATGTCTATTTCATTTGCCAATTTAGGGAAGTTTTCTTTCATTATTTTTCAAACAGATTTCCTACTTCTTGCTCTTTCTCTTCTCTTTCTGGCACTCTTATGATGCAAATGTTCTACTTCTTGAAGTTGTCCCATAGGCTACTTATACTATCCTTGGTTTTTTTGGATTCTTTTTGTTGTTCTGATTGGTTGTGTTTTGCTTTATGTTTCAAATCATTGATTTGATTCTCAGCTTCATCCACTCTACTGTAGTTTCCCTGTAAATTGTTATTTCAATTATTGTACCCTTTGTTTCTGACCAGATATTTTTTATGCTGTTGAGGTCTTCACTAAGTTCCTTGAGCACCCTTATAACCAGTGTTTAGAACTCTGCATCTGATAGGTTGCTTATCTCCATTTTGTTTAGTACTTTTTCTGGAGTTTCAATCTGTTCTATCATTTGGCCATGTTTCTTTGTCTCCTCATTTTAGCAACCTCCCCATGTGTTTCTATGTATTAGAAAGCTGCTTTGACTTCCTGTCTTGGTAGCATGGCCTAATGTGGTAGGTGTCTTATAGGGACCAGTGGCACAGCCTCCCCTATCACCCAAACTGCGTACTCAAGGTGCGCCCTTCATGTGGGCCGATGACACCCTCCTCTTGTAGTTGAGCCTTGGTTGCTGTTGACAGGTCAATGGGAGAGATTTACCCAGGCCAGTCAGCCGCAAGGACTGGTTGTGACCCCTTAACACTAACCTCCGCCCTCTGTGGAGGATCAACTGTGTAGGGGCAAAGTGGTGGTGCTCCAGTGTGGTCTGTAGTTGTCCAATGGGTACACTGGCCCTGGGGTTTCCCAGGTGGTGCAGGCCAAGGTCAGTCCCCACCTGTGTTTTGCCTGGAGCCATCCTGCCTGAGCTACAAAGCAATCTGAGATGGCTGCTACTTTTGCTGGGCTTAGAGATTCCCAGGCAAAGCCAAAATGTGAATTGAGCTGGCTGCTGCTAGTGCCATGCCTGAGGCCACACTGAGGCCAGCTGTTGCTTGTTTCAGAGCATTTAGGAAGTTATGAAGCTTGAGCCAAGAATATCCATTCATATGGAAAAGCAGCTTGGGTGGGCCCAGAAGTTGGGTGGGGCAGAGTCTCTGGAGATCCCCAAGGTGGGTCAAACAGTGTTAGCCAGGTTGATGGAGTCTCAGATATGGCACCAGCTTGCCAGCTCTGTGGGGGAGGGGTTCAGAGATGGGACCTTGGCCTCTGCTTGCCTTCATGCCAGACACTTCAGTTTCTTCCTTATACCATCAGAGCCTTTCAAACTGCTACCCTGATGCTGGAGCTCAGAGGGTGTGAGTCTTGGGTGTGAGTAGGTGATTAGTGTGTGGGTTCTTTAAGGGGAACTGCTTGGGGCTTCAGCAGCTTCTTCCATCAACTCAATCCCCACTGGTTTTTGCAACCAGAAGTTGTGGAGACTTACCTTACTCACGCTAGAACCCTGGCCTCGGGGGCCTGGTGTGGGTCTGGGACTCCTCACTCCTGAGATATCCCAAATTTTATCCACCACACGTGGGTAAGAGCTAGCCCTTTCTGTGTCTGCAACACTCCAACCAGTCTGGATACCTATATACCATATATATATAGATGTGGTTTCTTTAATTCTATAGTTGTTAGACTTCCACTCAACTCAATTTCTGATAGTCCTGAGTAATGGTTGTGTTATATTTTAGTTGTAATTTTTATGTGGTTGTGCAAGTAGGTGAGCTACGTCTGCCTATGCCACCATCTTGACTGGAAGTCTCAATATTTTGTTTTTCTATGTTCATACTATCTTCCCCAAGTATTAGCTAATATCTATAATGTCAACTCTTTAAAATCTGAATTCCAAATAAACATTTTTTTCTATAGGTAAAGATATCTTAAGTGTTAAAATTTGATTTTAATTCAAGTAGGTATTTTACCTTTAAACTTGCTCAGGTATTTTATTTTTGTTGAGGTATATGAGACTTGTATAGATTATTTAAAATAAAGATATATCATATAACACTCATATTTTATAAGCAATGAGGATATATATACTAATGGGGAAATATAATAACAATATCTACATCTGAGTTTGTATACATTGAATTGCATATCTGTCTTCTTTAGGAGGCTGGTGGTGGCACGATGTTTGTGAGGAAAACAACCTAAATGGTAAATATAACAAACCAAGAGCAAAAACTAAGCCAGAGAGGAGAAGAGGAATATGTTGGAAGTCTCGAAATGGAAGATTATACTCTATCAAATCAACCAAAATACTGATCCATCCAACAGATTCAGAAAGCTTTGAATGAACTAAGGAAAATTAAAAGCCAATAAATTAAACATTAAAATCTTTCCAAGTCACTGTGGTTTAATAATCTGATATTGAATCCCTAATAGAGGCTTTAGAAAAAGATTATTTTAAAGCCACTATCAATTTAAGATTAAATATATCATCACTTCACTTAAAAGAACACCATTTACCTTCTCAAATTCTTATGATATCATTTATTCATTTATTTTGTGATATGAAAATTGATTTTAGATATCACAATCTAAATTTCAACAAATGGGGTTATTTTTAAATAACTGTTTTAAATAAAAAACTTACAAAGAGTCTTCTATTTTAAGTCAGCATGTGGGCTAATTTCACAACTTCCCAGGTTATAAAAACACTAGTTTTCTTGCTAAGATTCTAAACTTGAATAAAAACAAAGGACTAATAATTGTATAGGTCTCAAATGCTGTAATACTATTACTTCAAAGCCAAATTTTAATTAGTTCGTAGTACATATGAAAATCTGTAGTACAAATTTTTAAACTGATGCTCAATTTTGCTATAAAATAATTTGGAGTAAATGTTTTACATGCTTTACTTGTGAAGTGGGATGAAATACTGTATTGAAATACATTCACTGTCTTAAATTCAGTAGATCATGATTACTAAGTCATATTGACTTTTATATCAGGTACCATTGTACCTTAACATCCATTTCCTAACTTATCTATAATATATACATTTTATATATTTTAACATTTAACTACTGTGGAAACCAAACATTTTAAGGGATCTTATCAGAATACATTAAGGATGAATGTATTTGTGACATCAAGTTAAAGTTTAATAATTTATTCCCTTGACATGGTGTGAGTCTAATACTTATGCGTAGGTTTTCAAATAGAATTAAAAATCACTCAGTTTCTTCACTGTTTAAAAAGCCTGAGACAAGTGTATGTATGTTCCCAAATTCAATTAAAAACCCAGTCCTCTAAATTACAGAAATTTAAATTCTTGTAGTTTTTTAAATTCATATCCTATAGAAATATGACTATTATTTCTAATTTAAATAATTCAAATTCTAAATCCTCAAGGATTATTAGATATAAATGTTTTGACAACAATATCACTTGTCAGTATTAATTTTTAACTAAGTTTTTAAAGAAACTACCAAAGAGAAATAAAAATTTAAAAAATGGAATTAAATCCAGTTTTTAAAGGATACAGTGTGGAAGTTATACAGTGACTCACTCACTTTAGTTAAATATTCAGCATCATTTATTTTAAATTATCCAATATATAAGTATATGTCATATATAAAAATTATCTGACATATAAATATGTATGATCTATGTGGATCCTAAATAAATATTTTGTTCCAAAAGAAAGCACAAAAGAATTTGGGAAGAATAAGTTTTAGTTTTCAGAACCTCAGCCAAACCATCAAAATTGACTTTTCAGGGCCAGAATACCAAAATAGCGTTTTTTAAGAAAAAAATTGAAGCTTTCAAATGCAAAATAATGCATTATTTAATATACCAATTACTTCCTCCATTTGTTTTTCAATTCTTTACCATTCTCTTTACAATATGTTCATTTTGTTCCTTTTGGGATCTGTTAGTTTTTTTCTCCTTTAAATATAAAGTTCAAATTGAGATAAATCTGGTAGACAAAAGAGCAAGAATTTTTTTGTTTATTGTTCACAAAATTGTGTCCTTCAGTCCTCAGTACTTTGCCAAAAGTGTGTTAATTTCCCCACTGACTCACAATTGTCAAATGTAAAGCCCTTTTCTCAGTCCACATAGCCTTTGCTCTCCCTACTACTTACTAATAACAACATTCTTTTCTCAAATGACCTTCATTTTGCTTCCAAATATTACTACACTCTCTGAGAATTATCCATAACTTGAATCCATCTTTATAGTTCTATCCTTCTTAGTATTTAGTATTATGGGCCAATGTACAATATTCAATCATCTCTTCTACTCTGACCTTCAGAAACTCAATCTACTCTCAGACTCACTTATTTTCTGTGAATATAGTTCCTAAATCTGTATATTATTTCCCAATCTCTCTCCAATTCTCGTTCTTACATTGCCTATCTACCACTTCTCCTTTTAATATCCTAGTCTCCTCAAATCCAACATACCAAATAACAAATTCATCAATACCTTACTGCCTCGGCTGGTCCTTCCTCCCCCATTACCTTATCCCGCTCTCCTCCTTACTTCCTTATATCCATTAATGGCACTATCACCATGCTTCCCAGTCACAGAAGCTTAAAACCCAATAAACATCTTTTCACTTACCTTTGTAAACTACCTCTCCTATATCACAAGCTACTAAGTCCATTACAATTTTCTTTTGAAAAGTCTCTTAATCTGATATGCTTTATTCACATTTCTACCACCAAAAACCTACCAAGGACTGCCTTTAACCTGAGTCTTAAAATTATCAAAACAGTCTCCTGCCTGGGCCCCTAATTCTGTGTCTATCTCCCCTCAATCTTCCTGAAACAAACTAGTAATGACTGTATACTACTTCAGCATGTATCACTCAAACTTGTCTATTAGAAGAGTATAACAATCAAGGATAATGAAAACATATCCTTATAGATTCTGCAGTTGTAAGATAAAATGGCTTGATTTAAGCAGATGTCTTCTAGAATCTTAACAGGATTTTATCTTAAATGTTAGAATCTTATCATAAAATTGCATGTGTTTTCCACTCCACAAATCTATCTTCATATAAAGTTATTTCCTCCCCAAATCTTCTAAAACTTCTAAATTCCTAGAAGATGTATCATGCCTATCCTGTGGACCTGCATATCCCATACAGCTGTGCCTTCAAAAGAACATGTACCCTAATTAAAAGAGCACAAGCCTACAGAATGAAATCCAAATCTCTTCCAGGTACTGAAGGGTTTTTATAATCTTACCATTAGTTCCTTTTTACCTACTTTTAGCCCAACACAATCCCTCAGCTCTCATCAAAATTATCTACTTTTAACCATTCTCTATATACTTTCCTAATGCCATTCTGTTTGTCTAGAATGACTACCCAGATCTTTCTGCTTTGCTAGGTCCTATTAATACTTCAAGGTACAGATAATCTCACTTTTCCCACAAATATCTAGTAAATAAATGGAGGCTCCTTCTGCTAAAACCTTGCAGCATTACTATTTGTACCCCTCACTGACACTTAGCAAATGACAAAAAGACAGAAAAGTAAATCTGGCAAAATAATAATAAAAATTTTGAGAAAAAAGTAATGAAAACTCCAAGAGCAAAGAGAGTCAATCTACTTGATTTTAATGAATTATAGTAGTTCCTCCCTTTTATCTGTGATCTTGCTTTCCACAATTTCAGTTACTCATGCTCAACTGTGGTCCAAAATATTAAATGAACAACTTCAACAGTGAACAATTCACAAGTTTTAAACCATGTGCTGTCCTGAGTAGCATGATGAAACCTCACATCGTCCCACTTCAACCTTCCTGAGATGTGAATACCCCTTTGTCTAGCATCATCAAGCTGTATATGCTACAAACCCATTAGTCACTGAGTAGCAGTCTAGGGGATCAGATCTAATGTGTGTAGTAGATAGTAGTAGTAACCCTTGTTTTGCATAATAATGGTCTCAAAGCACAAGAATAGTGATGCACACAATTAGGATATACCAAAGCCTTAAAGTGCTTCCTTTAAGTGAAAGACCTAAGTTCTAAACTTAAAAAGGAATGAAAAAACATCATAGTCTGAGGATGCCAAACTACAGTAAAAACAAATGTTCTGTGAAATTGTGAAGAAAAAGAAATTTGTGCTAGTTTTCCTCTCACACCTCAAACTCCCCAAGTTACAGCACCAGTGCATGATTAAGTGCTGAGATAAAATGGAAAGGGCGTTAAATTTGTTAGTGGAAGACATGACATCATGATCCTCCTTCTGCTGTGCTGCCAGAAGGTCAATAGTAGCCTAACATTATGTCACCATGCCTCACCTCACTTCATCTCATCACGTAGGCACTGTACCATGTCACATCATCACGAGAAGGATGAGCATACAGTAAGATATTTTGACAGAGAGAAATACCACATCCACATAAATTTTATTATAGTATATTGTTACAATTGCTCTATTATTGGTTATTGTTGCTAATCTCTTGCTCTACCTAGTTTCTAAATTAAACTTTATAATAGGTATGTATGTATAGGAAAAAACATAGCATAGTATAGCAGGTCCTCAAATAGCATTGTTTCATTATAATGTTGATTGCATGCTGTAGAAACTTAACTCTTGTTTATATCAATTAGGCTATGATAAAATTGGTTTATTATATGTTGTTTCACTTAAAGTCACAGAACCTATCAACAACATTAAGTGAGAACTTATCATATAGGGTTTGTCACTACTAGGGGTTTCAGGCAACCTCTGGGGGTGTTGGAACAAATCCCCTGCAAATACGGGGAGACTACTGTATCGCAAACTTTCTACACCAAAAGTTTATTCTGAACCAGTGTGAATTTTACTGAGAGCAAGTATACACATTTCCTCTTTCGGGGTTACCTATTTTAGTATAATCTATTTACCCACTCTCTCTCATCCTAGAATCAACATGTTTTCTTGCCTGTATCTTTCCTTTCTAATAGTGTAACTCACAGATACCAATTCATTCATTCATTCATTAATCAAAAATGTATTCATTAATCTGTATTTATTGAGTACCTACTATTTGCGTCCTTTATGAAACCTGGTCCAAATATATATTGTTATATATTCCACTTTTGCTATAGGATAATCAAATTTCCTTGTTTTTCTTCCCCATCACTAACAACTATAAGCACTGCATTTATGTATGATCAACCAACACAGCAGTTTTCAAAATTAAAAAGTGAGCCAATAGTTAGTTGGCCTTTTTATCAAATTGCAAATTGCTCTCATGGAAAATCAACGAGGTCAAAATTACTCAATTGGTGTGAAATGTTCCGTTCAAGGTCATGAAAGTAGGATTAACAGACTCCTACGGTCTGCCTTTACAATGAGGTTACAATGATCTTTTTTAAAATGCAAAATCAAGCATAAAAATTACTTTTATAAATTCATATGTTTAATCCCAGGAACAATCATAACATCTAATACAGGGATATCAAACTCATTTTCACCAGGGGCCACATCAGCCTCACACTTGCCTTCAAAGGGCTAAATGTAATTTTAGGACTGTATAAATGGAACTACTCCTTAACTAGGAGCAAGGAGCTTGGCGCTGCTGGGTAGAAACAAGGGGCTGGGTTGGATAAAACAAGGTGGAGGGCCAGATTTGGCCCGGGGGCCTGGTGTTTGCCACCTGTGATCTAACAAAATGATTAGGTATATTTGAAAAAGCAATAACCTACAACCTTAAAGATGTAAGGCTATACTCATTTATTGTCAAATAAACAACTGAGCCACAGTTTCCACACTCCATATTATACGAGAATAAAATAACCTTGCCAAATCTATTTGATGAGGTTGTTGGAATCATTAAGATACTGTATTTGAATGGTTTTATGAACTATAAAGTTCTAAACAAACTTATGTACTTGTAAAAACTGGATTTCTTCAGCTCTCCTTAAAAATATAATCTGTACAAAAATGCTTCCTAACTAAAAATATTCTAATTCTCAGGGTAGGAGAACAAAACTGTTCCCCTCACACTGTTACTACTGCTGGAACCTTACTCCTTCCCTCGGAGTCTAAGATAACACTCCACCACATCCAAATGCAATCCCCTAACTAAAAACTCTTGGGTGGCTACAGTAAAATGTTAGGAAACAGCTCTCAACCCCAAAATGTTTGTTAAAATAAACTAGGACTAATTTGATGCAGTAAAAACTGGGGTAGTATATCTAGCAAAACTAAAACAGCACAGTATGTTTAGTTTTCATAGCTCTATACATCTATGAAAACTAAAAATAAATAGAAAGACTAATACTTTTTAAAGCAAGGGACCATAAAATTGAATGCAAAGAATATATGCACCCCTATGTTCAATACACCATTATTTACAATAGTCAAAATTTGAAAGCAGCCCAAGTGTCCATCAGTAGCTAAGTGGATGAAAAAGCTGTGGTGCATTTACACAATGGAATGCTACTTGGCAGTAAAAAGAAGGAGATCTTACCCTTTGGGACAGCATGAATGGACCTGGAGAACATTATACTAAGTGAAATAAGCCAGTCAGAGAAAGACAAATACCATATGATTTCACTCATATGTGGAATCTAATGAACAAAATAGAACAGACTCATAGAAATAGAGGAGAGACTGACAGCTGTTAGATGAGAGGGGGTTTAGGGCTGGGTGAAAAAGGTGAAGGGATTAAGCAAAAAATAAATAAAAATAAAAACTCATAGACACAGACAACAGTATGGTGATTACCAGAAGAAAAAGGGAGTAGGGGAAGTAGAAGAGGGTAAAGAGAGAATAAATTGTGATAGAAGAAGACTAGACTTAGAGTGGTGAATACACAGTACAATATACAGATGATGTATTAGAATTGTGCAACTGAAGCCTATATAATTTTATTAACCAAAGTCATGCCAGTAAAATAAATTTTTTCAAAAAGAGTTTTCAAAGATGTATGTTAGAGAAGAAAAATATATAGAATTGGGCATTTTGTGGGGATAGCAGAAAAATACTTATACTAACATAATATCAAATTATAAGTATTACTGAAAATTTCTACTAAGTAAACATAAACTTCTAATAATAAACTTGGTTTATAACTGAAAAAGTATTTCTTAATTTTCACTGAAATTTGTACTTCTTTAAATTTTGAATGTAGGAAGCTAACCATACTGGTATTAGCAATACATGAAACTTTGTCATTAATAGATATGCATATTTTTATATCATAACTATTGCATATATCTCCAAATATTGTTCATGCTTATCACTACTTAGAATATATGGCAGGTTTTAGACCTACAGCTAGCATTTTCTATTTAATTCATTAATAAAGAAACATATATCATAACTTTAATATTTTTATAACTATAATTCAATGTAATTGATTTCCTTTCTTATCCTATATATTTTATTTTTGAATTCAAAACTACTATTCCAGCCCTGGCTGGTGTGGCTCAGTGGACTCAGTGTTGGCCATTTTGATTCCCAGTCAGGGCACATGCCTGGGTTGCCGGCCAGGTCCCCAGTGGGGGCCATGTGAGGGGCAACCACACATTGATGTTTCTCTCTCTCCCTTTCTCCCTCCCTTCCCCTACTCTCCAGAATTTATTTATATATACATATATGCATATATACATATATATACATATGTGCGTATATATACATATATGCATAGATGTGTATATATAAATATAAATTAAATAAAATAAAAATACTATTCCAAAAATATGAATGATAGGATTCAAAGGACTGCCAAAGGTACAGGCACACAAAAATTAAGCCCTGGCTAGTGTAGCTCAGTGGATTGAGCGCCAGCTGCGAACCAAAGGGTCGCCGGTTTGATTCCTAGTTGGGGCATGTGCCTGGGTTGCAGGCCAGATCCCCAGTGGGGGCCACGTGAGAGGCAACCACACATTGATGTTTCTCTCCCTCTCTTTCTCCCTCCATTCCCTTCTGTCTAAAAATAAATCAATAAAATCTTAAAAAAAAAAATTAAGAACCCCAACTCTTAAGGTGGACCTACCATCATATAATATAACCTGTTTTGGAAGCATGAATTACATGGCTCTCATGTCATAATATAAATAGTATACATCTACTTTGACAGGCCAAACTGTTCCTAGAAACAAAATTTTAGGGGAAAAACTGAATCAGGTTATAAGCTTTTTAAACTACTCAAGAGAAAACTGATTCAGGGGAAAATTATAAAGCAATCACAAAACATTTCAAATGTTATTATGGCTGCTTTTTTAAAAGTCTTTATCTGTTAGAAATACATACTAAAGAATTAACGAGATGAAATGATGACTATGCTTTGTTTTAAAGCATACAGAAAAAAATGGAACAGGTAATAGATGAAACAAGAATGAAAATGGAGGTTAACTGTACAATTCTATTTACTTTTGTATATGTCTGTAATTTTCCACTATAAAGTATTTCAAACTATACTACTTGGATTAATTCACAGATAGTGAGTTTACTAAGGATTATTAAGAGGTGTATGGGTTGTATTCCTAGCCGTCGTCAAAGGTTCGGATCAAAATGAACTGCATCATTTCATTTTGTTTATCCCACTGATTGTTACCAGTTCTGAACCACTGCATTCATTCTTATACTCCTTCTAATACCGTATTTGCTAGAAACGTACAGTCCTTCTAAAAACTAGAACAAAAACAAAGATACAAAATTTCAGTCAGTGATTACAACTAAGGCTATTGTTGGGAAAGAGTCTAACTTTAACAATCTTGCCAAGAACAGCAGGTGCTCTGTGAGACATATCACTTAAAAACTGGATGTCAGTAAAACCCACACGCGTTTGCTCAATTAGATGTATCTTGGTCCTGACAACTCAAATGCAACAGTGGTGGTCAAGTACAAATTTGGAATATGACTAACATTACACACAATCTATTACTGTACTTCAGATGACTTCAGATATTCAATGAAAAAAAATGTTCCGCTAGCAAGAACTCTATTTAATTATCTTAAGTAACAATTATTCTAGTATTTTTTTCATGCATACTGTGATAGCGTAAGTATTTCCTCAACAAAGCAAGCATTTGATGTAAATAATCTCCACTTGTTTGGCATAATAAAAAATATGCCATTTATTTTCTAATTGCTAGAAACTACCATATATCTGCATATCCTCATTTATTCTTATAGAAGACTGGAAAAGACCAGGTCCCTCCTGGGTTAACCATATACAAGAATAAATTTCAAAACCACATATGGGGGAAAAAAAGGTAGTTTATTTAAATGCAAAAATCTCTAACTTTAGGTATCGCTTAACACAAAACTTTTTAAAAATCTGAGAAATCTCAATTATCTTCAAAAGAATATTTTTAAATATAAAAAATAAAAATAAGAAATTAAACTAAAAATATATTTTTATATATATACTAATACAGATTGGAAGCAAAAGGTATTAAGTAACAGGAAATCTGTCACTTGCAGAATACACTTCTTCTTCCTCATGGTTTCTCACCTCAGTCAAATGTGTGTTTCAGTCCTGTCCGCTCATTCTCCCTCTTTTCAGACAATAATTTTTAAATCTTTTTTACCCCACTAGACCCTTTAAAATGCACTCAAGTGTTTTACCAAAAATAAGTACCACGTGCAAATATTTTCTTAAAACTCATATTAAAGATGCATAAATTTCTGGTCTTTTCAGATTCAAATTTGAGCCCTCTGGAATGTCAGCTTTGTCATCTCTAAAACAGAGATAATCATATTGGTCCTGTACAGGCTGCTATGCAGGAATAATGAGAAAATGGCTGTCTATAAACTTTGAAAAGTTCTAGTATCAATTTTACTTTCTTTTTTTAACATTATTCACTGGGAAAATGCACACATATAGATTTATATAATAACCGCTAATGTGTGGTACCAGAAATTATGGCTTACGGTAAAACATTCCTCAGAAGGTAAAAGAATTCAAACTGAACTAGAAGAGTATTTTTGTGATCCATTAGAACAATTCAATCAGAGAATTCAAACTGAACTAGAAGAGTATTCTTGTGATCCATTAGAACAATTCAATCAGAGAATTCAAACTGAACTAGAAGAGTATTTTTGTGATCCATTAGAACAATTCAATCAGAGAATTCAAACTGAACTAGAAGAGTATTCTTGTGATCCATTAGAACAATTCAATCAGCAAATATTTATGGAATTTTATGTAAATTTTTATGACATCTCTGTTAGTTCATATCTGTTGAGGTTGTCATACATCCTCATTTCTATCTATACTAGATTGTCTAGATATGCTAAAAGATTTTTTTAAATAAACTATAAATTCCTAAAAATATTAGCTGTCCATGAGACTAAATATTTCTAACTAAACAGAATAAGCAACCTACGCAACTTAGTATTCAGATCTCATGTGCATTGAAGGACTAAATAATAATAATGCAGGCTACTACTGACCGTGATGATCTTCCTTTTTAAATAATTCTTATCCAGTTATACCCAAAAAGCCCAGTACTGTCGTGCATGCAAACCAATCTCTCTCAAGATGTGTAATGCTTTGGTGAATGTAATCTAACAAAGCTAATGATAATGAAATGTCTAAGTTCTATTAGCACTTAATGTATCACGGCCTTTGTAAAAAGTTTTGTATTATGTATTTAATCCTCACAAATAGTACAGGTACTTTTATTATCCCCATGTTAAAAGAAGAAAAACCAGTCAATCCTCAGTTTTAAATAATTCTGAAAAATAAAATATGGTTAACAAATATTGGTTACAAGAACCCATCTACCAGTTTTTCATAAGATATGCATTTGGTCGGACCATTTCAAATAACACGGAAACCATTATTTCTTTATAACCTAGATAATTTTTAAAGCCTACAGTCAACTTCATAATCATTGCATCTTTTTTTTTTAAATCCTCACCAGAGGATATTTTCAATGATTTTAGAGAGAGAGGAAGGGAGGGAGTGAGGAATGGAGAGAGGGAAAGAAGGGGGATAGAGAAAGAAAGAGGGAGAGAGAGACAAAAACATCAATGTGAGAGAGAAACAGATCAGTTTCCTTCATTATGTGCCCTAACCAGGGACTGAACCTACAACGTAGGTATGTGCCCAGGTCAGGAATCTACCCCTCAGTTTATTTATATTTTACTTCTAAAATGAAGGTAACACCTCCCTCAAGTTATGAGAAGTAAATAATATAATGCATGTAAGATAATTAACATTATACCTGGCACATAGTAAAAGCTTGATACATTACAGCTATTAATAACATCATACAGTAAGAAATGAAATATGTAACAAAACTATGAAAGATTCTTGAAGAATTTCATTTTAGTTCTACTTTAATATTAGAGTATACAGTTTCTTTTTTCAAAATTTTCCCAAATTACAATGTGTTACCTGTAAGTAGTGTTTGGAACATAGACATCCCTGGCAGGAAATTCCAAAATTTCTCTGGTAGGTCGAACTCTACTGTCAGGGTAAAGTTTCACTTGAAGAAGCTCTGGGGTTAGGCAATAATGAGGATTTTCAGGTGCTGGAGAAATATCTATCTTTAGCTGAGCTGCATATAAAAACATATAAAAAACAATGTAGACATAATAAATAACAACTTCATCTTAGAAATGTTTTGGGAAGAATTTAGATCCCATTTTTGCAATAAGTCTGGAAGAACTCAAAATTACTATCATCTCAGAACTCAAAATTACTTCATTTTAGAAAGTCTCAAAGGTATCAATTACTGAGAAGACATAAGTACATATAATATATTGAATAAATGAATGAATAAGGAGGAAGAAGCAAAATGGAAAAAAAAAAAAAAAACAGAAATCGAGCACAGGAACAAGCCAACATTTCAAAGGTTAAATATTTTATTTAAACTTGATAACCTTAAAAATGGTTTTACCCTGGTCATAATATGAATCAATTTCTAAATTTTACCATTTCATGTACTATTTGTTTAAGCTATGATATTACTCATCATTCTCATTTCAGTACCTAAATTATCAAAGGTTTTGAATCCTGCATCCAAACTGTTAGAACACATGAGAGCAGAATGAGATGAAGAAGACTGACAAGCCCTGAGCACAGAAAGACACATGGGCCAGATAAATGAAAAAAGGAATACATAATTACAAACAATACATTTGTGATGATAACAGTTATAATCATTTCTACTCAAAATTTTAAAATACCTGTAATTGGTCTTAGTCTCCGTAAAACAGAAGATGGCCTTCTCATATCAGCAAGAAATTTGTACAGATCTTCATCACTTAAGCGGTCTCCTTCCTGATTTTATAAACAAAGAAAAATTATTTGATAAAATAACTATAGTAGATTAAAAATATTGCCTGTTAATAATCCTGCCTTTCTTCCTTTAATTTAATAAGCATAAAAATAAAATTAATATAATCATGATTAAAAGCCAATATGCTGACTTATTTTCCTTTCTATGCTTTCAATTTTATTAAGTGTGATGATACAACTATCTGTTTTTAAATTTTATATATTTATTTATAGTTCATTATGTCTATAAAATATTACAGGACACTAAAATATTGAAAATCAATACAAATTAGAGGTAGACGAAAAAGATAAATAAGATAGACATAAAACAGACATATGAAAATCTTATAAATTTATTACACTTGAGTTTATATTTGTCTTTTCAACTTTATAGAACAAATTTCTCATATACAAAATATATAGCATTGACTAAATTTGAAAAAAAGAAATGACAATAAAAACTACTCTTGAAGAAAAATACAACTATCCTGATACTAAGATCAGAAAGAAAACTCTGAAGAGACCTCAGTCATGGGAAAAGAGACAAACAAAAGAAAACCATATTTAATGAATATAAAATTTTCAACTTAATGTAATTTTTTGCAATTAAACTAGGTAAGGATTGATTTTATTCTTTTATTCAAGAGTTAGTGTTTAGATTTTATTAATCTAAACCTCCTGCATTTGATATCTTAGTGTTTTTTTGTTGTGTTTTTTTTTTTTAAAGATTTTATTTATTTTTAGAGAGAGGGGAAGGGAGGGAGACAGAGAGGGAGAGAAACAGCAATGTATGGTTGCCTCTCACATGGCCCTCATGGGGACCTGGCCCGCAACCCAGGCATGTGCCCTGACTGGGAATCGAACTGGGACCCTATGGTTCCCAGCCCGCGCTCAATCCACTGAGCTATACCAGCCAGGGCTTTGATATCTTAGTGTTTTTAATGCATAGTTCATATATTGTCTTTTTATCTTATTTAGTAACAAATATATTTAAGGATACTTTATTACTGTGAGTTCATCCTGAGCAATATCCCATTTGCTCACTATTGTATTTTGAACAGGGTACAGAATTAATCATCTTTTATCCTATTATCTAGAAAAGTGATTTTTAATTTCTAACAGGTTGGAGATTTTTGTTAATACTTTTATAAATAGTTTTTAGTTTTATTAAGTTATATTTAGAAAATTTGACTTTATGAAGATTTTTTCAGTGATCTAATACATAATTCTTGTAAATGTTCCAATATTCTATCAGTTGCTATAACAATATATTCTTTCCTCTTGAATACAGAATTAACATAGATCTTTAAATGGTCCTTATCTATAATACATTAAGATCATCTCTAGATTCAATTATTTTTGTCTATTTAACCTATTAAATTGAGTATATCATTGACCTCCATTCTTTACTCCCTGTTTCCATACCTTCTGTTAGGTGGGACATTAATTCCCTCCCCAGGTATGGCCACGTGACTTGCTTTGGCCAATAAACAAAGGTGGTGCAGAAACTTGAAAAATATTTGCACAAGTGAGCTTGCCCTTGAACTTTGGCCACTGCTATGAGAACATGACCAAGCTAGTCTACCAGATGATAATACAAGTTGAGAGACATGGAAGAGATCTGAGTTATTTCTGTCTTCCCAGCAGAAGACAGTCTACATCAGCTGACCTCAGTCAACCTCCAAACATGTGAATGAGCCTAGCTGACAACCCCGTCTCCACAATGCATGTTTACTGTTGTATACTCCTGAAGCAACAGATAACTACATATTTCAATAAATAGAACAAATGTCCTTAAACTGATGTTTGATTTTATTTTAAAAATCTCCATGTATTTCCAATAATTTTAGCTTGTCACATTTAAAATCTGTACAAAAACACTGATTACTATATCCCAATCATGGATAGTAATTGCTCATCAATTTAAAAAAAACAACTGCTCTCTGTATCTCATTCAGGAGAAACCTGTGCCTTAAATTCCACTTTTTTTAATTATAATCTCTGCTTATTACTTAATTTGTATTTGCCTGGTGTATAATATTCTAGATATTCTAAAAATATAAAAATTGTACACAGTAATAGTTTAATAAAAAATTAGAGCTCCAAAAAGTCGGGTGTTAGTGCTTTCCACTGCTCTGTTGTCTCCAGCAGTCATTCATTTTTTTTCCACAGTCACTTTGCACTAGTTTCCAGTTACCAGTCTCCAGTACATGGTGAATTCTCAAAACGTATTTGTTGGATAAATAGGTAGGTGGGTAGACTGATGTTCAGTACATGGTAAATGCTCAAGAACTACATTTTGAATGAATAGGTGGGTAAGGTGGATGGATAACTTGTTGATTTGAGCTTCCAATACCAGTTCAATGATAAAGCAGCTAAAGAAATGAAAAAAGAGCTATGGAAATAGCAGCAGAAGTGATGAAGCAGCTGAAGAAGTACAAAAGAGAAATGTCAAAGCTGCAAGGTTATGTCTTTATACACATCTGGTAAATCTACAGCTCTGTTTCCATAGCTTTACTTGGCTATCACTTCATCCAAGTAACACTGTGGCATTTTCTAGATTCTTTTTTGTACTACAATCAATAATAAAGAGACCCTTACCACTTTAGACACTTCTTACCTGCTTTATTTTCCCTTTCAGTCTCTGAGAGCAGCTGCCTATGAATGCTATTGATATAGAACTGTGAAAGGGGCCTCAAGTGGATTGCTATCTGTCAATTTATGGCACGTCCTGTCTTAAAATTTTGCCCTGTCAAGTTTCAAGGCATCAGTAGAGAGGATTTCTTCCCTTTATTTAGAATAATATCTCGAAAGGAGGAATCTTGAAATAGTATTTAGCATTTTCCTTTAATCTGCTCCAAAACACATGCATGGTACTTCTCCAGTTTGTCATGCTAATCCAAATGTTTTTCCATTCTTATATGGTCTGGTCATCTGGTTACTTAACACAAAGACTCAAAATTTTCTGATCTTGGTTCACAGCATAAAATTTATTTTACATCAAAATCCAGTATGCACATGTACCCACCAAAAATTAGAGGGAATAAAGCTCACTGAAGCACCATTATACTCGTATTCCTATCCTACTGGTTTTTTTTTTTAAAGCTGGGTATTATATACTAAATTTTCATACCATTAAAGGATCATGACCAGCATTTGAAAAATACTGACTTGACTCATGATTGGAAGTGTAGCAAACATACTTGTAAAGAATAAAATATCTTTAAGAACTTCTTGGACTTATAAATTCACCTGTAAAAATAGCAAGGGCATGCTAGCACAGAGATGTACCACTATGACCTGAAAGTACTATTCCATGTACCATGGATGTGAAAGGTTAGGAGGGTTGGGTTGGGAGGACAGATATAACCACACAATCACTCTAAGAAAATCCATAAATTATCAATGTTTAAGAAAAGTTAAAATATTACAATTAAGAAATAGAATATAAATGTGGACTGATTCTGATGCATTATTAATCAATGTCAACATTTAAACATAATGATAAAACAACAGGTATATAACTTATTTTTTATTTTTATAAGTTTATTCTTTTTATTTTTTACAATTTCTTGAAATCACAATCATTATATGTACATGTACTACATATGCATATACAATCATGATTTTTTGGAAACCAAAAGAAATTTACAGATAAATAGCCCCCTAGAATTCCTACATGACAGAACAATACCTGCTTAAAAAAATTTGTCACTGTAAGGGTAGCAGGTCGAAAGCTGGTCAAGTTACAAGCATCATCTCCACTTGTTGTCCTTTCAAGTGATCGTCTGCCAACAATACTAGAATTCCTCCTCTCCGACCAAGACCCTTTTCGTTCTACCAAGGAAAAAAGATTTTCATTTTTATAATATTTAAAATATGTTTTAAAGCAGCTTTCCAAACACAGGGAAAAATTCATTGAGGTTGAAAATTAACCACTTAGCATATTGATTATGATAGAAGAATTTCACTTCTTGAGAGATCAGTAAGGAAACATTACACCTAAATCTTCTAATTCTCTTTTTTAAATTCTCCAATCTAAAAAAGAGTCACCCACACAAAGATTATGCATATGACCAACAATGAGCTATAAAGAACAGCTGTAGAGAAACTAGGTATTTTCTAGGAAATAATAAACACAATAAACACTTTAGTCACTATACATGTGGTCCCTCAGTCTTAGCACTTGAATTTGAAACAATTTTAAGATAACTTTCATTCATTCAAAGTTTTTGCAAGATAACCCTACTATTCAAACCCAACAGAGTTATGTTGAAGATCAACAGGGAAACATTAGACTTAAATAAAACTATAAAACAAACTAGACCTAACAGACATCTATAATATATTCCACTAAGCAAAGGTAGAATACACATTGTTCTCAAGCACACACAGGACATTCTCCAAGACAGATGGTACATACAGGTATACCTCATTTTCTTGTACTTTGCTTTACTGTGCTATGCAGATATTGCATTTTTCACATATTGAAGATTTCTGGTAACCCTGCATTAAGCAAGTCTATTGGCACCATTTTTCAAGAACATTTACTCAATTTGTCTCTGTGTTACATTCTGGTAATTCTCACAATACTTCAAATGTTTTCATTGTTATTAAATTTGTTATGGTGATCTGTTATCAGTGATCTCTGATGTTACTACTGTAAGTGTTTTGGGACACCACAAACCATGTGCATATAAGACGGCAAACTTAGTAAATGTGTGTGTTCTGCTCCACCAATGGGTTGTTTCCCTATGTCTCTCTCCTCAGGCCTCCAATTCCCTGAGACACAATACTGAAATTAGCCAAATATAACCCTACAATGGCCTCTAAGTGTTCAAGTGAAAGGAAGAGTCACATGTCTCTCAATTTAAATCAAAAGCTAGAAATGATTAAGCTTAGTGAGGAAGGCATGTCAAAAGCCAAGATATGCTGATATCTAGGCCTCTTGTGCCAAAGAGTTGGCCAAGTTGTGAATGCAAAGGAAAAGTTCTTGAAGAAAATTAAAAGTGCTACTCCAGTGAATACAAAAAGATGAGAAAGTGAAAGAGCCTTATTGTTGATATGGAGAAAGTTTCAGTGGTCTGAATAAAAGATAAAACTAGCCACAGTGGTTTAGGGAAAGAAGCCATCTCCATAACATAAAGTGCAAGATGAGGCAGCACGTGCTGATGTAGAAGTTGCGGCAAGTTATCCAGAAAATCTAGCTAAGATAATTAATGTAGGTAGCTTCACTAAATAAATTTTCAATATAGACAAAATAGCCTTATTTTAGAAGATGATGCTAGACAGCATCTTCTAGCTATAAAAAGTCCTAGATAGACTTTTATAGCTAGAGAGGAGAACATGCTGCTTCAAAGCTTCAAAAGCTAATTCTTCTGTTGGAAGCTAATGCAGCCAGTAATTTTAAGTTGAAGCCAACGCTCATTTACCATTCCAAAAATCCTAGGGCCCATAATAATTATGTGAAATCTACTCAGTCAGTGCTCTATAAATGGGAAAATGAAGGCTGAATGATAGCACGTCTCTCTACAACATGATTTACTGACTATTTTAAGCCCACTGTTACGACTCACTGCTCAGAAAAAAAGATTCCTTTGAAAATATTACTGCTCACTGAAAATGCACCTAGCCACCCAAGAGCTCTAATGAAGATGTAAACAGCATTAATGTTATTTTCATGCATGCTAACACAACATCCATTCTGTAGCCCATGGATCAAGGAGTAATTTCAACTTTCAAGTGTTATTGTTTAAGAAATACATTTTGGGGACTTCCATTCAGGATGGCAATGTGGGTAAACATGGCTTGCCTCCTTGCAAGACCACATCAAATTTACAACAAACCACAGAACAACTATTATTCAAAACTGCCATAAATGAAGCTGAATGGAAGTTCTAAACTATAGAATTAAAGAAGACATCACAGAGAGACTGGTACTTGGGCAGAGATGTCCTATATGACAGAGGTGTAGGAACAGCTGGTCCTACACCCATGGGAGGTGGATAAAAATTGAGAGGGATATCTCAGGAGTGAGAGATTCCAGCCCTACAACAGTCCCGCCCCAGCCTAGGGCTCCGGTGCCAGGAAGATAAATCCCCATAAATTTTGGCTATAAAAACCAGTGGAGATTGAGGCTGTGGAAGACAGAAACTTCTAGAGTCCCAGGCAGTTACTCTTAAAGGTCCCAGACACAGACTTACTCGGACTCACTCCCTCTGAGATCCAATGCCAGGGCAGCGGCTTTAATGACACCAGAGGCATACGGGGAAGAACTGAAGTGTCTGGCATTATGGTGAGAGCTGAGGGACACCTTTCTCCCAGAGAGAAGTGCTGACTGAGTGCTGAACAATGGTTCCCTTCCTGAGCCCTTCCCCACAGAGTGGGTGGGCTGGTGTCATATCTGACACTCCTCAACCTGGCTCACACTGTCTGCACCATCCTGGTGACACTCTGAGGCTCCATCCACCCAAATTTTGGGCCCACCCAAGCTGTTTCTAGAAGCTTTTCCATATGAACGGCTTGTCTTGGCTCTTACTTCAGATTTTCCTAAATTCTCTCAAACATAAAGCATCTGGCATCAATGTGCCCTGTGCTTATTGCTAAGTGGCCCCAGGCCTGGCAATAGCAGCAGCTGGCCTTGGTTTATAGCTTGGCCTCTCTTGGGCACCTCTAAGCCCAGAACAAGTAGCAGCCAACAGCAGATGGCTTTGTAGTTTATCCCAGGTGACCCCAGATAGAACACAAGTTGTTGCTGACCTTGGCTTAAAACTCTAGGGAGGCCCCAGAGTCTACATACCCAGAGTACAGCTACAGACCATGTCGGAGCACCATTACCCAACCAAGAATATACTAACTAACTAAAATGAAGAATAACTGACAAGGAATCAATAGTAGAGTGGATGAAGCCAAGAATCAAGTCAGCAATTTAGAATACAAGGAAGCAAAAAATACACAATCAGAACAACAAGAAAAAAGAACCCAAAAAAATGAGGATAGTTTAAGGAGCCTCTGGGACAACTTCAAGTGTACCAACATTCACATGCTGGGGGTGCCGAAAGGCAGAAAGAAAGAGCAAGAAATTGAAAACCTATTTGAAAAAATAGTAACAGAAAACTTCCCTAACTTGATGAAGGAAATAGACATACAAGTCCAGGAAGTGCAGAGAACTCCAAACAAGATGAACCTAAAGAGACCTACACCAAGACACATCATAATTAAAATGCCAAAGGTCAAAGAAAAAAAGAGAATCTTAAAAGCAGCAAGAGAAAAGAAGTTAGTTACCTACAAGGGAGCTCCCATAAGATGGTCAGCTGATTTCTCAAAAGAAACTTTGCAGGCAAGAAGGGATGCAAAAAATATTCAAAATGATGAAAAGAAAGGACCTACAACTAAGATTACTCTACACAACAAAGCTATGGTTTAGAATCGAAGGACAGGTAAAGAGCTTCCCAGACAAGAAAAAGCTAAAGAAGTTCATCACCACCAAACCAGTATTATATGAAGTGTTTAAGGGTCTTCTTTAAGAAGAAGATAAAAATATGAACAATAAAATGGCAATAAATACATATATATCAAAAGTTAAGTCTAAAAACAAACAGCAAGCAAAACAGAAATATTCATAGATACAGAGACCCTATTGATGGTTGCCAGATGGGGGGGGGGGCATTGGAGGATGGGGTAAAAGAATGAAGGGATTAAGAAGCACAAATTGGTTGTTACAGACAGTCATAGAGATGTAAAGTACAGCGTAGGGATTAGAGTGGCTAAAGAACATATATGCATGACTCATGGACAGGGACTACAATGTGGGGATTTCCTGAGGGACTGTTGGTGGTTCTGGGTGGAGTGGGGTAACAGGGAAAAAATTGGAGAACTGTAATAACATAATCAATAAAATATAATTTAAATTAAAAAAAATATTTCATAAGGATATAGCTGCCATAGGCAGTGATTCCTCTGATGGATCTGGACAAGTAAATGGAAACTTTCTGGATATGATTAGCCACTCTAGATGTCACTAAGAACATTTGTGATTCATTAGAAGAGTCCAAAATATCAACATTAACAGGAGTTTGGAAAAAGTTGATTCCAACTCTCATGGATAACTATGAGGGGTTGAAAACTTCAGTGGAGGAAGTAACTGCAGATATAGCAGAAATAGCAAGAGAACTATTGCTATTTCCTATTCCTGTAGAAGTGACTGAATTACTGCAATCTCATAATAAAACTTTAATAGATGAGGAACTGCTTCTTATGCATGAGCAAAGAGTGTTTCCGGACATGGAATCTACTCCTGATGAAAATGCTGTGAAGACTGTTGAAATGACAACAAAGGATTTAAAATATTAGATAAGTCTGGATAAATAAAGGAGCAGCAGGATTTGAGAGAATAACTCTAATTTTGAAAGAAGTTCTACTGTAGATAAAATGCTATCAAACAGTATCATACGCTGTAAGAAAATCATTTGTAAAAGGAAGAGTCAACTGATGCTGCAAACTTCATTGCTATCATATTTTTGGATGCTGCCACTGACACCTCAACCTCCAGCAACCCCCACCCTGATCAGTCCACAGCTATTGACACTGAGGCAAGACCCTCCGCCAGCAGGAAGATTACAGTGCATTGAAGGCTCACATGCTGGTTAGCATTTTTTAGTAAGAAAGTATTTTTAATTACGTTATACACATTGGGGTTTTTTTTTAGATATAATGGTATTTCATACTTAAAAGACTACGATATAGTGTAAACATAACTTTTACAGGCATGGGAAACCAAATAATTTCAGTGATTTGCTTTTCTGAGTTACTTGCTTTACTGCAGTAGCCTGGAATGGAGCCTGAGCTATCTCCAAGGTATGCCTGCACCAGCCCTAAAACAAAGGCAATACACTCAAAAGGAATGAGATCATATAAAATACGTTCTCAGAGAGCAGCAGAATTAAACTATAAATCAATAACAACAAAAAATTTGGGAAATTCATAAACATGTAGAATTTAAACAGCATACTCTTGAATAACTAAAGGGTCAGAGAGGAAAAATCAAGGGAAATTAGAAAATACTTAAGATTTATGAAAGCAAAACATACCAAAACATATAAAATATCATTAAAGTAATGCTCAGAAGGAAATTTATATCTATAAATGCATATTTCTTTAAAAGATCACAAATCAGTAATTTAATTTTGCATCTTAAAAAACTAAAAAAAGAAGAGAAAACGAAACTCAAAGCAAGCATTAGAAAACATACAAAATAAAAAAGATAATGGCTGAGTGGAAATAAATGAAATAAAAAGTAGAAAAACAATAGGAAAAAATCAGTAAAATAAAAATCTGGTTTCTTCAAAAAGATTAAATTTTAAAAACTTTTGCTAAACCAATGGAAAAAAAATAGAAAACATTCAAATTACCAAAATCAGGAATGAAAGAGGGACACCACTACACCTTAAGAGAAAAAGGAATTTCAATACTATGAATACCTGTAGGTTAACAGCTATATAACAATTAGATAATTTAGATGAACAAATTTCTAGAAAGATACATAGTACTGCAAATGACTCATGATGAAAGAGAAAATATTAATATAGCTAAAACAAGTAAAGAGATCTAATTAGTAATAAAAACACTCACCATAAAGAAAAGAAAAGCCGCCCTGGCTGGTGTGGCTCAGTGGATTGAGCACCGGCCAAAGGGTTGCCAGTTCAATTCCCACTCAGGGCACATGCCTGGTTCGTGGGCCAGGTCCCCAGCAGGGGGTGAATGAGAAGCAACCACACATTGATGTTTCTCACCCTCTCTTTCTCCCTCCCTTCCCTTCTGTCTAAAAATAAATAAATAAAATCTTTAAAAACAAAAAAGAAAAGCCAAAACAGCTTCACTAATGAATTCTTCTAAATTTTCAAAGTAGAATTAATATCAAGCCTACAAAACAGGAAACAGGCACAACTCTTTCTATGAATAGTATTTCCCTGATACCAAAAGCAGACAGAGGCATCACAAGAAAGATGTCTTATGAATAAAGTGTATAAATATTGAATTATATACACTTTAAATAGGTGAACTCTATGCTATGTGAATTACAACTCAATAAAATGGTTACTTTTTTCTTTTTTAAGATTTTATTTATTTATTTTTAGACAGAAGGGAAGGGAGGAAGAGAGGGAGAGAAACATCCATGTGTGGTTGCCCCTCACATGGCCCCCACCAGGGACCTGGCATGCAACCTAGGCACGTGCCCCGACTGGGAATCGAACTGCAACCCTTTAGTTCGCAGCCCGCACTCAATCCACCAAGCTACGCCAGCCAGGGCAATAAAGTGGTTAGTTTTTAAAAAGACAAAAAAATATAACTCTTTTTATGCTTTATCACATTGCGAAGTCTACAAATAAAACAAGCATATATAAGAATAAAGGAAAAGTTATACATTTAGAAATATTTTTTATAAAACTCTCTTACCTCCAGTGTTTATTTCTACCTCTGTAGAATCTCTTTCCAAACTCCCAGCACTGCTAACAATATTCATTAAATGGATCGCGGTCCAAGCAAAAGGCATGCGATATTTTCCAAGTCTTTGGCAAAACTGTTCAGCTTGACTTTTCAGCTTTTCCAATTTTTCCTTATTCTGCAAAACAAAACTTTATACATTATATGATTATGCTCAAAAGAAATGAATTAAAGGTTATTTTATAATAAATAAAGAGACAGATTAAGAATCCTCAATTCTTGCCCTGAATGGTGTGGCTCAGTTGGTTTGGCCCCATCCCACAAAGCACAAGCACACCAGTTCAATTATTAGGGTTTTGGGGTTTGGTCACTGTTTCTCTGTAACATTGATGTTTCTCTCCCCTCTCTTTGTCCCTCCCTTCCCCTCTCTATAAATAAATAAATAAATCTGAATTATCAGCAAAGATAGAAAACCAATGTTTACCTTTCAGAGACTCTCTCTCTTATTTCTCTTTCTCTCTCCCCCCCCATCCCACTCCCTCCCTCCCTTCCTTCCTCCCTCCCTCTCTCTCCCCTTTTCTCTAAAATCATTGGAAATATCCTCAGGTGAAAACTTAAAAAAATAAAATGAAAAATAAAAAGAAAGTAAGGAAAAAAATTTATTATAAGAGGACCAAATCCTGCAGAAAGACTAATGGTCCAAATAGTGTATGCCTATCTGAAAGACATCCTGAGGCTGACAACTTTGAGGTTATTCCTGAAACAAACACTAAGTTGGCCTGCAATAGCCAACCAATGGTTCAAGAGTGAAAACTTACACCAAATAAATGACATATTCTTTCCATACAGTATGTCTGTTGGTGAAGCATACTCTAATGACAGTGTCCTGCCTTAATGTCAGGGTTGGGAAACATGGAAGGATAGCTAAATGGCAGTGCTTTTATTGCTATATCTATTATATCTTAAAAAATAGGGTCTTGCTTTAAGAACCTACATATCAAGTATACTTAATTCTATCAGCTTATGTAAATATGTAAGAGAAGTGTGGAATAAGCTGCTATTATACCTAAGAGCTCCATGTAACAGAGCAAATTTAATTTGTAAAATGATAACCTAGGAAAGCCAGAATACTTTAACTCTGCTTTCAACCAGACAACTAGGGGTCAAAGAAGATTATCACGTGCTCAGATCTACCTACAATAGCAGAAAAGGCTCAGTTCTCGTTATGCATCTCAGAAAAATAGAAAGCAAAACATTTTCTGGCTTATTAAGTATTCCTCAAGCATACCTCCCTTGGATGTTTCAAGTATTAAATCATGTGTTCAAAGGCCCAAGATCAATTGTTATTCCTACAGCTAACTCAAGGTATCTAGAATTTGGTACCTATTGTTGACCAATTATTTTTGCTTTAAAATTTATCCAAATTTTAGAAATTAGTCACTTGATGGCAAAACAGAGGTTATACTTTCTATTTTTACCATATTCTTTTTTTAACTGCATATTTTTCCATTACCATTACCCTTTACCCTCTTCCACCTCTTACTCACTCCCACAGCTAGACATAAGCCTAGATTATTTTTTTTTCTATTAAAGTTCCAGAAATATCACTATTCTGTAAATATAAGAAAAATTTAATTAGGAGTTAAACTGAATTAACTTTGTTAACCTCTCTACAAAAAAATACTTTAGAGAATCAATTAGTACATGGTGAGGGAGATTTTAAGGAACAACATAGCACAGGACACAAGCTAGATGACAAAACAAATAAAGAAATAAAGAAATCAAGTAGGTCAATAGAAAAAATGATTTAGTTAAATCCTTTAATATGCTTCATATAGTTGTCTCCTAAATTATAATTTGGGAGATTAGAGGTTATTTAGGGTTGGATTTGCAGATTTGAGGGAAATGGAAGTGACTAACAATGAATATAAAAGCCAGTGAAATGAGAAGCATTACATTCTATACCTTGGTTGCATCTGCTTCTTTGAAAATCATATATGGTTCTGCACACTCTCCAATGTCTCCTTGCTGCAGGACTTTTTCTAGCTGTCAAAGGTAAAAATTAAAAATTAATTAAACTTTTTTTAAAAAGCTATCAGCATGGAATACATGCATAGTTCAACATATAAAAATTAATTAATATTAAGAGAATGACAGAAAAACCACATGATCATCTCAATTAACACAGGAAAACCACTGAACTAAATTCAGTAACCTTTCACAAAAGAAACTAGGAATTGATGAAACCTACCTCAACATAATCAAGGCCATATATGCAAAGCTCACAGATAACATCATATTTAGTGGTAAAAGATGGAAAGCTATTCTTCTAAGGTCAGAAAAAAGATAAGGATGCCCACTTTTGCCAACTCTATCCCACATAGAAACTGGAAGTCTGAGTCAGAACATTTAAGCAAGAGAAAGAAACAAAACACATTCAAATTGAAAAGGAAGAAGTAAAATGATCAGTTCGCAGACAACAATCTTTTTTACAAAAGCCCTAATATTCTGCACACACACACACACACACAAAGAAAAAACCTTCTGAACTAATAAATGAATTCAGCAAAGCATCAGGTTATAAACGTGCAAAAATCAGTTGCATTTCTATACACTAACAATGAGCAACTCAAAAAAGAAATTAGGAAAATGATTTCATCTACATACTATCAAAAAGAATAAAATATTGAGGAATTAACCAAGAAGATGAAAGATTTCTATTCTGAAAAATATAAAATGGTGGTAAAAAAAATTTACAGAAAACACAAATAAATGGCAAGACATCCCATATTCATGAATTGGAAGACTTAATATAGTCAAGATGTCAATACTACACAAAGCAATCCATAGATTTAATCAAAATCCCAATAATGTGGTTTTTTATTTGGAGAAATAGAAAAACACATCTCCAAATTCATATAAAATCTCAAAGGACATCAACTAGTCAAAGAAAACTAAAAAAATAAGATAACAAAGTTGGAAGCCGGAAGCCTCTTACTTCTTGATTTCAAAATGATATACAGCCCTGGCTGGTGTGGCTCGGTTGGCTGCAGTGTTGTCCTGTGAACCAACAGGTTGTGGGTTCAATCCCCAAGCAGGGCACTTAACCAGATTGTGGGTTCAGTACCCAGTCAGGATATGCATGGGAGGCAACTGATCAATATTTTTCTCTCACATCAATGTTTCTCCCCCTCTCCCTTCCTCTGTCTCTAAAAGCAATGAAAGTGTGTCCTGAGGTGAGAATTAAAAAAAATTAATATAAAGCTGCAGTAATTAAAACAGCATGGTACTGGCATAAAAATACACATATAGTTCAATGTGGCAGAATAGAGCCCAGAAATAAACTCTTGTATATATAGTTAAATAATTTTCAACAAAAGTACCAAGACCATTTATTGAGGAAAGGACAGTCTTTTCAATAAATGGTGTTAAAAAAACACTGAATATCCAAATGCAAAAAATAAAGTTAGACCCTTACCTCATATCATATACAAACATTCACTCAAAATGGACCAAAGACCTAATCATAGACCTAACACTATAAATTCTTAGATGAAAAAATAGAGGAAAAGTTTCATGATAATGTTTTCTTAGATTTGAGACAAAAAGAGCACAGACATCTAAAGTAAAACTAGATATATTGGACATCAAATTTAAAAATTTTTGTGCATCATGGGACACGATCAACAGGGTGAAAAGACAACTTAAGAAATGAGAGAAATCACATATTTGATAAGAAGTTAATATCCAGAATAAATTTTTTAAAATCATACAACTCAAGAAAAAAACAATAATAATCTGATTATTAAATGGGCAAAAAACTTGAGTGAACATTTCTCTGAGGAAATTATACAAATGGCTCACAAGCATATGAAAAGATTCTCAAATCACTAATCATTAGGAAAACGTAAATCAAAACCACAAAGATACCACCTTATGCCCATCATAAATAACTACTATCAAAAATAACAAATATTGGCGAGGACATGGAAAACCTGGAACCATTGGCCACTACTGGTGAAAATGTAAAATGGTACATCCACTTCGGAAAACAGTACAAAGTTTCCTCAAAAATTAAAAATAGAACTACCATTCAATTCAGGAAATCTATTTCCGAGTGTATATCCAACAGAATTGAAAGCAGGGACACAAACAGATATTTAAAAAGCTATGATGGAGAGCTGGATGACAGCTAGAAGGGGAGGCTAGGGGTGGAGGAATTGAGCAAAAAGGAAGAAGGACTCATGGACATGGACAATAGTGTGCTGACTGCTCGGGGGAGAGGAATATAAGGGACTAAATGGTAACGGAAAAAAATGCAATAAAGATTAAATTAAAAAAATAAAGACTACAAAAAAAAATCTGTCTCTCCTACTCCTACCCACCAAACAAATCCAAAATCATTGGGGAACTTGGTATAGTAAATGTAGTTTAATAAAAACATTAGATTGTGCATCTAATAACAGAAAGTAAAAATTATTTACCAGAAAATAAAAAAAAAACAAAAAGCTATGTTCATAGCAGCAATAGTCAAAATAGCCAAAGAAGGAAACAATCCAAATGTACACTGAAATATGAGTGGATAAACAAAATGTGTTACACAAGGTCTGTCCAGAAGGTAGCCAGCCATGTAATATGAAAAATAAAGGCATTTATTGAAAAAGATACAAAGTACAAGAAATATTATACATAGGACAATGACACCTCAGTCCTTTTTACAGTAGGCACCTTGGGACCTCACACAGTTCTCCAATCGCCATCAGCTGTCCTGTCTTATTTTCCTGAATCTCATTGACAGTTTGAAATCTCTTCCCTTTCTAAGATGACTTTTGTTTTGGGTAAATCCAGAAGACACAGGGTGCCAAATCTGGGCTATAGGGGGGTTGAGTCACATGGGTGATTTGATATTTTGCAAAAAAACTGCAGGAGACGTGATGCGTGAGCAGGTGCGCTGTCCTGATGAAGCTGCTAATCACCAGTTGCCCATAGCTGCGGCCTTATGAAGCATCTGAATAGTTTCCATAGAGGAACATTTGAGCTTAACACAAAATGTGATACAGATTTCATTGCTCCACTCACTCAGTCATTTTGAATTCAATGGCCACTCAGTACACATGTTCACTCAAAGGTGTCTATCACCTCCACTGACTAGTACAGTGAAGTCGTCATTGTTTAAGCACATGCACTTCAGTCCACTCTCCTTGGCTGCCACTTACATCAATGTCCTGCAAACCATTCTCATTATATTAACAATGGCTGGACTTTTATCCAGACAGATATCATATGTTTATATGTATATATATGGAATATTATTTAGCCTTTTGAAAGGGAAATTCTAATGCATCCTGTCACTTGGATTGATCTTTAAAACATTACATTAAGAAAATAAGCCAGTTAAAAAAGATAAATACTGGAAGATTCCATTCATATAAGGTACCCAGAGTAGTCAATTCAGAGCAGAAACAGAGCAGAACAGTGGTTGGCAGAGTCTGGGAAAAGGAGAAAATGCGTTGTTTAATGTGTATAAAGAGTGGGTTTGGTAAGATGAAAATTTCTAGAGATTGGGTACACAACAATGTGAATACATTTAATACTGAACTATACACATACTAATGATTAAGCTGAACAATTTTATGTGTATTTTGTCACAATTTAAACTATTAATAAAAACAATCATACATTCATCTCCAAAGAACAAAATTTAGAAAGACAACTCACAAAATAATATTCTTAAGTGGTCAATACAATAGTTTCTACTTAACATTTTTCTCCAAAATGTCTCACTTTATTCCTATAAAATTTTTAATGTTCTCATAAAAGAAATGTAAATAGGCCTGGCTGGTGTAGCTCAGTGGATTGAGCGCGGGCTGGGAACCAAGCGGTCCCGGTTTGATTCCCAGTCGGGGCACATGCCTGGGTTGCAGGCCAGGTCACCAGTGAGGGACATGTGAGAGGCAACCACATATTGCTGTTTCTCTCCCTCTCTTTCTCCCTCCCTTCCCCTCTGTCTAAAAATAAATAAATAAAATCTTTAAAAAAAAATAGTAATGTAAATAAAATAGAATGAAAGTCCAGAAGTCAAAATCAAGTGTACATATATTGGAATTTAGCAGATAATAAACTTGATACTTCAAATTAGTTAAATGAAACATATATATGACCTCTAAGAAATTAATAAAATAAAAACAATCCAATGAAATGGATTACACCAGTGTATATATATTTTCACTTAAAACTTATATATTCCACTTAAAATGTGTGGAATTTACACTCATAGGTACAGAGAACATTTTGATGGTTGCCAGATGGGTGAGAGTTGAGATGGGTGAGAGTTGAGATGGGTGAAAAAGGGTGAGATTAAGATGTACAAAATGCCCCTTATAAAAATAGTCACAAGGGCCCTGGCTGGGTGGCTCAGTTGGTTGGAGCATCGTCTCATATACCAAAATGTTGTGGGTTCGATTCCCAGTCAGGGCACATACCTAGGTTGTGGGTGTGAGCCCCAGTCCTGAGGCGCATACGGGAGGCAACCGGTCATTGTTTCTCATATCAGTGTTTCTTTCTCTTTTTCTCTTTCGTCCTCTCTCCCTCTCTCCCTCTCCCACTTCCTCTTTAAAATCAATGAACATATCTCAGAAGATTTACAAAAAAACAGTCACATGGATATAAAGTACATATAGGCAATATTGCTGATAATACTGTGATAACTATATATGTTGTCAGATAGGTACAAGACTTATCAGGGTGATCACTTCATTATTTATGTAAATATCTAATCACTATGTTGTATACTTGAAACTGTCACTGTATTTGGAAAAAATTCTTTTAAATTTTTAAAAAATAAAAAAAGAAGCTGTTAAGCCCCAGCCAGTGTGGCTTAGTTGGTTGGAGCATCATCTCATAAACAGAAAGGTCATGGGTTCAATTCTGGTCAGGGCACATGCCTAGGTTGTGGGTTCAGTCCACAGTTGGGGAGCATGAGAGAGGCAACCTATCAATGTTTCTCTCTTGCATCAATGTTTTTCTTCCTCTCTCTCTCCCTCCTTTCCCTCCTCTCTAAAAATCAGTGAGCATGCCTTCAGGTGAGGAAGAAATAAAGGAAAGAAGTAAGGAAGTTAAAAAAATAATAAAAGTTATAGATTCTTTATTTCTGGAAAAAATGTGTATATTTTATGTAATTACACTAAAATCACTTACAAACAAGCTAAAAATGAACTATTTGAATAAGCACTTAACAAAACAGAATATCCAAATGGCCATAAATCACTGACTATTCAGTTACCAGGGAATTTTAAATTAAACCAAATTGATAACCCTGCAGATGCACCAGAAATAAAATAGAATATATAATAAAATAATATCAATAAAATTAAAATGTAAAGTACAATAAAACTTGATGATAGCAAGTGCTAAAGAAGGAAATGGAGCAACTGAAATTCTCAGCCACTAATGATGGGAGTGAATTGAACTAACTGTATTGGAAAACTGATTGTTTCTACCAAAATTCAAGCTATAAATATACTATGATACAGTAATTTAACACCTATCTATCTACTAAACAGAAGTGAAAACATATTTGCACCAAAAGTCATGTTAGAATGTTTATAGCATCATTACCTGTGATAGCCAAAAGCTAAAAATAACATCAATATCCATCAACAACTGGAATAGACAAACTATGATATATTCATGTAACAATATTATACAAGATTAAAAACAACAAACTACTGCTAGGTGAATTTTAGACTTAATTCTTTAGCATGCCAGATACAAAAATATATATTACATGATTTCTATAAAGTTCAAAAAGAGCA
>PVJI01004631.1:0-106156 GCA_004026765.1 Micronycteris hirsuta | reverse complement strand
GGGGAACTCAGATCAGCCACAGCCAAGACGCTTGTGAGGTAAGCAAGCAAAATACAACCAGAGAAACAAATTATAACCAGAGACATTGAAATCTAGAACAATCTGGCAGTAACCAGAGGGGAAGGGGAAGGGGATAATGGGGAGAAGGGTATTCAGGAACTGCTATAAAGGACACATGGACAAAACCAAGGGGGAGGGTGGAAGCAGGGGAGGAAGGTGGGTTTGCCTGGGGTTGGGGTGGGGGTAAATGCAGACAACTGTAATTGAACAACAATAAAATAATTTAAAAAAAAAAGAAATTCTAAACCAAAAAGTTTCCTTACTTCTGACATATTTTAGAGAAATGATCAGTTACAAAGCTTTTCAGAGAGGCTAATTCTACTAAATGTCATCATCGGAAGGGCCATGCCCACCAATATCAAATAGGTATCCAAGTGTTCACTCCCCAGTAGCATTTTTAGGAAAAATTTTTTTATCTTTGCCATACTATCAAAATTACAGACTGAAAGACAATATGATCAATGTCTTATGGAAGCAGAGTATATAGACACCTGGAGAAAGCAAACATACACATGTGCAGACACAGTTTAACTCAGTAACTTCAGTGCCTCATTTACCCATTTTCAAGTCAATATTTAGTGCAGGCATTTATTGCAGGTACAGTTCCAAAATATCTCTACTATGGCATGTAAAATGGGAGAGACTAACTAACTATAAAGGGAGTCTATATTGGTAAAACAGATGGGAGAGCTTTCCTACTTCTTTTGAAAAAGGGCAGATGTCTCGCTCTAGATGTATTCCCAAAATTTAGAGTTAGAAGGCATTCCACTTCTCTGTTTTAGTAACAATGTGATTGAAATTTGAGATGCATTTACTTCACAATTTCCTAGACCTGAACTGTTACGAAAGTGAAGGTTTTTTCTTTTTAAAAATTATTTAAAAAATTTTATCTTTCAATTAGTTGACATTTCATTTTATATTAGTTTCAGGTGTACAGCATAGTGGTTAGACGATCATACACTTCACAAAGTGATCACCCTGATAAATCTAGTACGCATTCGACACCACACATAGTTATTACAATGTTATTGACTATATTCCCTAGGCTGTACTTTACATTCTTGTGACTACTCTGTAACAACCATTTTGTACTTTTTCATCTTTTCACCTTTTCACCCAGCCCCCAACCCCTGTCCCTTCTTGTAACCATTAGTCTGTTCTCTGTATCTATGAGTCTGTTTCTGTTTTGTTTGTTCATTTATTTTGTTCTTTAGATTCTACATATGAGATCATATGGTATTTGACTTTCTCTGTCTGACTTATTTCACTTAGCATAATGTTCTCAATGCTTTTTTTTATATTCAGCCACCAACCTCAACCACACAAACTCACCAAGCCAAGTCTGAATGTTACTCACTGGTTAACTCTACATAAACGGACACAAGCACAATATATTTTTTATTGTTAAATCACTATGTTACCATATGCAGAGCAAAAAGTAAAGGAACAGATCTACTTGTGCATTCACATTTTAAATTCTTGAATGATAAGTGAACAAATGATCAGTTAGTAAAGGAAACTGAAGGAAGGACTTCCTTATAGTCTTCTAATTTTTCCAATAATAAAACATGCTCAAAAATTTTAGAAAAACTTGTTTCCTACATGTGATATCATATTAATAAACAAACTATGTTTACTTCAATAAATTGTAAAGACTGCCTCAATATTAAGGGCAGTGCATCTCTAGCTAATGTAATTATCATTTGGATATAACATAAACATCAAAAAATAAAGGGGTGGTATAGTTCAACATTTTCCAAAGCGTTAGTACTCTTAATGCTGAGTTTCCAGTTCCAGAATTGTCCATTCCCCTTGGGGTGAACAATCTTCAGAGGAAAAACTAGCCATGGTGATGCTTGAGGAGGAATCAAGTGGGGAGGTCAGTTCACTCCATCTGTTCAAAGTGTCAACATGTGCTTTACCCTGAGGTTTTGAGCTGTCTCGTGCTAAAAGTAGCGTCTGATTGATTAGATACTGTGCTAAATTTAAGTCTTCAGGAACGGAATTTGTAATATTTAAGTTTGAATCCTGTTCAGAGAGCAGTTGCTTTAATAATGTCCAATCTTGTTTTGCAAAGTGTTGCTCATCTTCCAAATCCATGTCTGTGATATGTGTTTCTGATTCCATTTTCTGCTCAAATGCTTCTATTACATCCATCTCATATATTGGAGAGAGGGTTTTTGAAGGCCGATGGTCATACATGTAGGTTTGTGCCAGTGTATCACAATCATCTATGTCTCCTGAAATAATTCATAATACTACACAATGTAAAAATTGCACATGTTGGTTTCCTCAGAGTTTCGTAACAATATAACAGTTACAGTCCAACAAAACAAAAAAAACCCAGAATGGGAAAAATAACATTTATACAAATTGACAAGATTTTTGAGGCATTTCTTTTTCTATCTTAAAAAAAAAAAAAAAACAACTCAAGAATAATGTTTAGCAGCAAAATCAAAATTGGCAACTAACAATAATTTTCAATAATTTGAAAACTTGTGATACAGAAAACAATAGAAATTATTTAAACATAAGCATAGAATATGCACATATATCTAATTCACTACAATGAAAACTTAAAGAGGAAAAAAAGACATGGTTACTTGATGGTGACTTTTAGGGTAAGTCAGTTCCAAAAGGAGAATAAATACATTTTCTCTAAAGCCTTATTTGTATATTGCACATGCAAAGGAGGATGCAAGCAAGGACAAACAAAAAAGTACAACTTTAAGGAGCTCCCTATTCTTGTGGTTTTGCTGAACAGGGGCTACTGATCAATATTTTTCTTAGTTTTCATATACAATAGCTACTCGGTCAGTGACTATTGCATATTTTAAATTACTATAATAAGGAAGACAAACACAAAACAATCAGACAGAAAATATCTATACACATGAAGTAAGCCTGGTCTATTTCATATATTATCATTGCTTCTAAATATAATCTCTTTTAAGGAAATTTATCTTTTTACTTGAAAATTTTAGAATAGAATTATAATGATCCTTAAAGTCTTGATCTTTGTAAAAGGTATATAAATTATAATAATTAATCTAGTTAAAATAGTTCAGTGTTTTTAGTTACATATTACTATAGTTATTGCACAGACCTCTTAAGATATATACTAGCATAGTCCATAAATCATATCTAATGTATAATAAAATTTCTAATAGTCAAGAATTCCTATGTTAAATTAGATATAAATAACTAAATAATAGTAAACTAAGTTTTTCTCTCTATTCTTTTATGTAAAATCTCTTAAGAGAAAGTTCTAATAACCAAAATTTTTACTAGCTATTGATTCTGCACTAGGATTTTAAGTGAACAATAAAGAGTAACTAGTTAATTTTAATATTATTAAGAAATTAAGTTTCCATTTAAAATTTGAATCTGTTGCTTAAATAATCATTCTAACTAAAATATAACATTCAGGGCTAAATACAACTTTAAAATTCTGTAAACTAATTTTCTTATGGATTTAACATTTCTATTTCTGTACATTACCTGCAGATAAAGCAATATTAGCTTTTTCGGTAGCTGTAGAATGGCTCTCTTTCACTTGACCTCCCTGAGGCAGAAGCTGACTCCGACAGGAGTCCAGAGATTTTGTAGAGCTGTTCTTTGGTATCTCAGAATTGGGTTCTCTTTGATGAAGCTCCAAATGACACGGTCTTTCTTGAGATTTTATATCACCATCTGAGAGTTTGCTGTGTTGCTGAAAGTCATTATCTACAGTGTTTCCATCGTTTACTTTTTTATTTTCCGTAAGAAGCTGTCTGCCTTCTTTGGGCAGGACATCAATCGTATACTGTTTTTCTGTGACAGATGCACTCTGTTTATCTTTTCTTAAAGGGCCAATGCTACTAAGACCCAAGAGAAAGCTTTCGTTTTTACATACATTGTTGCCTTTATCTTTTTTACATCCTAAAATACTACCTTCATTTCGTTGTAAGTTTCTGGAATAGCAGGTCCTTCCAGGATGTTCATGAGAAAAGCCATCAAAAACATCAGAAGGTGAAAGAGAATCTATAGAGGGCAGAAAGGGAGTATGGACTTCCCCTTCATCAGATCCCAGCTCTTCACATTCATCTACTGAAAGTAAAACTGACCTTTTAAAATTTTTACTTGCAGAAAACTCGTGACTTTCATTTTCAGTTGCATCTTCAAAAGCTAAGTTAATTATCCCCTGAAAATGCTGAGGAGCTGAATTAGACATAGAGAAATTTTCTGCAATATTTTCAGCTTCAGATCTTTCATCTTCTGTTTCATCTGCTGAGGAAGAAACTTGATCTACTTCCTGAGCAAAGTGGACATTACCTCGTAGAGTATTTTCTTTTTCCCTTGGGTGGACTATTGTAGACCGAGACCAAATTTCTGGCCTTTTTCTAGGAATCTCATCATCACTTGTTGAATTAACTTGGAAAAGATCATTACTACTTTGCTTTTTCATTTTCACTTCAATTCTTAAGTTACTATCATATATTTTTAATTCTTCAGGAGTACTGGTATCACTGCTGCTTCTTCCAAGAAAATCATGGCACAGCATAGTGCCACATTTAGAAATACCCCTGTCATTTGACCCATCATCATCCTGAGACCCTCCAGCATCATAGTCTTCAGACCTGGGCTTTATGTCATCAGAGGATGTGGTAGCACTGCCAGTGTCAGATTCAGGACTGTCTCTCTGATGCAGAACACTGGCATTCAAATTCCAGTCACTCGTGAATGGAGCTTCTGTATTTTTCTCTGGGATTTCTGTGGCTTCCATATCTTTAGGAGAATTTTTTCCTGATATTTGTTCTAAAAAACACTTGGAGGAACTATCTGAGTCTGCTGTAGCATATTTGTCTTTATTAATGGCAGAGTCATCAGATACCTGACTAGGAATTGTCTGCTCTACAAGAAATTTAGGTTTTCCATCAACTTGAGTAGTATGTAAGGCATCCACTGTCCTTTCAGGAACACAAGGTACATCTTTCACACATTCAATGCTTGATTTTTTGTTTATGTCTTTTCTCTCTAAGTGCTTCTCCTTATCTAATACTGAATGGGTTTTCTCTGCATTTGTTGAGTCCAAATCACAAAGTGGATTAGAGTTCAAGAGGTTTTCACTCGGATTTGAACTCATGGATGTTATGGCAGTGGTGCTATAGAATTCTGAGTCCACATTTTCACTTCCATCAGTGTGACGGTGTGGTTGAACTGGGCTGCAGTGATTTATTTCTTTGTGACTGGACAATTTTGTTTCACTTTTTCCTGAACAAATCTGTCTTGATTCCAATTCATGTTTTGTTGATTTATCCAGATTTGAAATATTTTGGCATTTTAATACCAATTTCTCTTCTTCTTGATTGTTTAATGGCTTTTGTGGGCCAGGTGTGCATGATGACTGGAATGCTTCTATACCACTGATTTCAGCTGTGAGGCTGGTTAGAGGTCCAGGAGGCTTGTGTTCAGTACGACTGCCATTGTTACTTTTCTGGACAACAGATGTTTCACTTTTGAAAGGTCTTTGAGAAGACTGAGTCTTCAGTATGACCTGACCAGGAACCATTTTCTGTTTTGAATCTTTACTATTTAAAGTTTCACCTTTCTTAGATTGATTTAGGTTTTTAGGTATTGCCACCATTTTTGCATTAACTTTCGGCAAAGCTGCGTGCCCCTGCTTGACAATTTTTCTCTTAGGTGTTTGTTTTTCTGTTACATTGTGGTCCAACTTTGTCACATTTCCATCAGACTGCCTTGAAGATTTTACTGAATTTGGTGACTCTCCTTGGCATCCTAAGAAAAGAAAATTCAAAAGTATAATATACCTTTCAATTTGTGAATGAAATTCAGTATTTGTTTTTAAATTATTTTAGAAGAAATAAAATAAATAAAACAATGGAATGGTAACATACCTACAATCAAATGGACAGTTACAGAATAGGAGTTAGTCACATAATAAAAAGGAAAATATTTTTTCTATTAAAAATATTGACAGACTATTCCAAAGTCTTAACAAAATTGTTAAAATAGGATCTCTCTCCCTCAAGTAAAGAGAGACTTGATCCTCATGCCAGAATTGGATTTGCATAAATACGAGGGGGTGGAAAATTCTGATTTACTTATACCAAAAGAGCAGCAAGGGACTTGCCTTTGAAGTTTTTTTGGGGGAAAAGACTATATTCCACACAGCTGAAAAGGAGGATCAAGATTAACATAAAATAGAAATATTAAAACTGCTGCACTTTTTCCCCTCAACCATGAAGAAAACCAATTTATTTCTCATAACCAGATCATTATTATTGTAGCTCATTAGGGTTAACAACTTAGATATGCAGTTGAAACTAAAACCAGTAACTGAAAGAAAAGGTGATTCATTTTGGGAATCTATTCGTTTATACTGGTTAAAGTCCTAGAGATCACATTTTGGGCACTGTAAAACAGAATAACCAAATATTTTTAAATATTTAATTTTAACTATAACTAGAACATGAATAATTTTCCCCTGCCTTATTTTTTTATTTTCTTTCAGTATTATTTATTATGTAACTCAACATTGTTTTTAGGATTTTACAAACTGCTCCTAATGCATAAAACAAATTAATCTTTAAAATCAGTTATGTTAGCAAATTATGCCATTTGACTGGCATGCTTTTCTTTCTTAGAACAGGGAACAGACTCCAGAGGAAATATTCTCCCTCCTGTGAGGTTGTGGAGAAGAAGGAACCTTACTGCGCTGTTGGTGGGAATGCAGACTGGTGAAGCCACTGTGGAAAACAGTATGGAATTTCCTCAGAAAACTAAAAATGGAACTACCTTTTTACCTGGAAATTCCACTTCTGGGATTATACCCTAAGAATCCTAAAATACCGATTCAAAAGAACCTATGTACCCCAATGTCCATAGCAGTAAAATTCATAATAACCAAATGTTGGAAGCAACCTAAGTGCCCACCAGTAAATGAGTGGATCAAAAAACTGTGGTACATTTATACAATGGAATACCATACAGCAGAAAGAAAGGAGGTACTACCATTCTTGACAGCATGGATGGATCTGGAGAGCATTATGCTAAGTGAAATAAACGAGGCGGTGAAAGACAAATATCATATCTCACCTATAAGTGGAACCTAATTAACAAAAGAAACAAGCAAGCAAGCAAAATATAACCAGAGGCATTAAATACAGAACTGACAGTAACCAGAGGGGAGGGGGGAGAGGATAACAGGGAAAAAAGGGAAGGGTCTTTAAGGAACAAGTATAAAGGACCCATGGACAAAGCCAAAGGGGATTAGGATTGAGGGTGGGAGGTGGGGATGGGTGAGGTGGGGGAAAATAAAGACAACTGTACTTGAACAATAACAAGTGTAAAAAATAAAAATAAAATAAAAAAGTAATAAAAAAAAGAAAAGAAAAATTCTTCCTCCTATGTATTACAGCTCTCTAGACTGCACCATTATTTTTTAAAGAAGCCTCGAGTGCTGGTTTTCTAGATGGAATTCCTAGTTATCAAGGAAACTTTGAAGAAACCTGGCCATAATATGTAAAAGGCCTAGAAATGCAGATAATAGTGACTCCTTTAATTATTTCTTTCACAAAAGACAATAAAAACCAAACCAACATCCAAGAATACCAAAACATTGCACTTCTTTGAAATGTAAAACTATAAAATCTCATTTCTACAGCATGAAACAAATGTAAAATGAGTGAAACCATGTTATATATTGCTTAGTTGCGCTCAAGTTCCAAATCAGAGTTCTGCTTATTGAATTTAAAAAAGGAAGGAATACCAGGTTATGCCAGCTTTACCTTGAGTTTTAGCAAGATTAGATGGGGCATTCTTTGTCCTCTGCTGAGCTGTAGCACACACGTTCTCATGTCCTCTTTTCTTTAAAATTGCCTGTGGTACTGGATCACTATATCCTTTGCTAGTGACCTTCTTTAGCACACTAAGAAAAATGATTTGCTTCAGTATTACATTGAAATTCCCAAACATAAGCTTTTATTTATTTTTTATTTTTTTTAGATTTTATTTATTTATTATTTGACAGAAGGGAAGGGAGGGAGAAAGAGAGGGAGAGAAACATCAATGTGTGGTTGCCTCTAACATGGCCCCCACTGGGGACCTGGCCCACAACCCAGGCATGTGTCGTGACTGGGAATTGAACCAGCAACCCTTTGGTTCACAGCCCGCGCTCAATCCACTGAGCTACACCAGCCAGGGCCCAAATATAAGCTTTTAAAAGACCCATACACAAAATAATTTTTTTTCTCAAAGAAAAAATAAAAAAATATCTCTTTTCTGAAAATAAAAAGACCATATGTCCATACGTCTTTAAGGTTATAAAACTGTAGATCAAGTATGATAAAGCAATGTATAATGAAGTGTGACAAACGTAAATTATTTACATCATTTTGCATAAATATACTAACTTTTTAGTAAGAAAAGTTTTAAAATAGCATTATGTAAATACTTGAATTTTTCTAACAAAAATAAGATTATAAAATATTTAGCTAGAAGTCAGTATATAATTAACTTTTAGAGAAAGCTAATATATATGTAAAACAATGAAGACTTACCTATTATTTATATTAGTTTCTTGTTCATGAATGCTTTTTTTATTGAAAGTTCCATTGGTAATTTTTGAAACAGGTTGAGATTTTACAGCTGTAAATTAAGAAAAAGTAAGTCAAGAGACAGAACACCAAATATGTAACAATTATGTACAAAGTCATTGATCAGACAGACACTATAAACAAAATTAAATGTCAACATGGGAAGAACTGTGTTTTCTTTGCATGAATACATGTAAGTAAATACTTTTTTTTTGCATTAAAACTAAATAAAAGTCCCAAGTCATTTTTTCTAGGAACTTTAACTGCTAGGAGGTATTAAAGATTAGAGTGCTAAAACCCACCTACGGTGGCAGTTTTGATACTTTCTACACTGTTCTTCACTGCCTGTCCTGGAGACTCACAGAAGGACAGTTTACGACCAGATGGCTTCTCTTCTGTTGATCCATTTTCTTTCGGTTCATCCAGACTTTCGGTCGAAACCAGTAATTCCATACTGGAATTTGTAGATCTGCTGGAGCGTTCTGTGATGCCAAGGCATGGAGAATCTTTTCCTGTCTTCAAAGGCTTTGCTCTGGCTTGCACATTTAAGTTTCCAGCGAGTACCTTGGGTCTGGCACCTGTAAGTTGTCCTTCTTGATTTCTCACTCCCTTTCCATTTGATGTGTTTTTGTGTCCATTTGCTGCTGCTGCTGCTGCTGCTGATCTTTCCACAACTTGTCTAGATGACATGTTCGCTGACTTTGCATTATCATTGTTTTCTGTTTTGGGTTTGATTATTGCTTTGGGCTTTCCAGAAACATTTTTTCCCCCAGATTTTAATTCTTTTGTAATCTTAGATGCTGTTTTTGTATCATCCTTCTCTTTTAAGTCATCATGCTTCAAAGTTTTATTTATAGTATTTCTATTAGTACTTGATGAATGTCCAGATGCTCCTAATCCATCAGATTTCATCTTTTGATTAGTAGAGGGACAACTCCAACACTCTTTCTTGTTATTTTCTCTCAAAGATTTGTTTTTTATAACACCAGAGTCAGAAACTTGTCTCCTTTGCTACAAAGAAGAAAAAAGTACCTTGTAACTTGACTGAAGTCTTTGACATACAAATACTTTGCATTTTAATAAGCCAGTTTTTCAAAGAAAAAGAACCCTAGCAAAGTTCGTATTATAATTTAGGTCCACTCAAAACTTGAATTATCTTTGGTCATTCTGAGCAATACTTTCAGTGTATCTTTGATCACATTACCTTAATCAAATCTAAAATGCAGCACAAAATATTTAAGGTCTATACTATTTTAAAAGACATATTACTTTATGAAATTATGATAGGGAATTAAAATCTAACAGGGTCTGGATGCCTTGCGTAAATGATAACAATATCCAGTACTTTTAAGGGTCCCGACCCAGGTTCTGTGCTAAAACTCTTTTCATATATCATCTCACTTAATAATCCTCACAACAGTACTGTGAGACAGCTCCTGCTGCTATCTCTATTTCTTAGGCATGGAGCGGAGGATTAAAGCAGGTATGTGATTTACCCATAATCACAAGATGATAGGGATGGAACTAGGACTTGACCCCATGATTTACTGCTTTAAGTAGGTAGTCATCCATATGGTATAATTTGAGAGACTTTATCAAAGATTCTCTCTTTAACCCAAATGCCAGAACTTTTATCCTCTGTGGTAAGAATTTTCTTGGAGTCCTCATTTAAAAAAAAACAAACATGAAAAAATTCTAAGAAACATATCACATCTGAAAAGTCTGGTTTTTAAAAGAAACAAGATAATAATACAGGAATAAAGGTAGTAATAGAGTATTGGTTAGCTGGAGGAAGTGGAGGAAAAGGGGTGGCTCCTAAAAATAGGTGAAATAGGGGGACAGGGGAAAATGGAAAGGCACTGAAGACAAATGCACCTTTTTCATCATTTTGTTTAGAACCAACCTTGATATGGAAGGGAAAATTTTTTTTTTAATTGGTAGGAATTTTAAAATACAAATTTAAGATTACATTGACATTTTTTACTGTAAATACTTCCCCCATGCCCTGTGAAAAGCTATGTGAAAGTGCAGTGGTGTGAGGCAGAGCCAGTGCGAGCTTCAACTTTGTATCCTTTAGCACAGTGCCCGTCAAATATTGGGAAATATGACGAGTGCTGTTAAACCTGAGCATATATTGATATATACTTCCAAGGTCTGATTATTTCTAAATATAGAAAACTTCTAATTACATTAAAATTTTGTCTAAGATAAAAATAACATATAAGGGTATGTGAGTGTGTATATATTCGTACATAATAAATAATAACCTGGCTAAGTTTAGAAAAAAGCAAAATCATTGGATTCTTGTCCTAGTTTTGCCTCTGACTTAGGATATTTATGAAGTCATTAACATCTCTGGGTATCAGATTATGCACGTCCAGAGGGTAGAGACTGGTTCTATTAAGTGCAATTTCTAGGATTCTGTGTAATATTTATAAAGTGTAAATAGGCTTAGCTGTCATTTTTTGTTTTCTTAATAACTCTTAGCTCAAAAATATTTATTTAAAAATTTTTTTAAAATTTATTCTTTATTTTTAGTACCTAAAACCAGGTGGACCTCTTCCCACCTATAAAACTGAACCTACTCAATTTATTCTACCATATTCTTTCTATTTTAAAGCATCATGTTATGGGTGAGATCCACATTACACTCTTTTAGAAATTTCACATTAACGTAGTACAAAATGATGATGACTCAATGTATAATGCATTTCTAGGCATCCTCTGACTTAGCTCTGCAAAATTTACCTATATTACCTATATATAAATGGACAAACTATAATGGTCACCATATGCTATTGACAAAAATGAAGAAAGGGGGTAATCCTCTACAGCAATCCTCTTGGACACCCTTTAAGTTCCAGTACTATTCCCTCTTGTTTTGATTTTTTGCTTTTTAATATAGAAAAATTTAAACAATCAAAAGAAGACAGAACATTATAATGAATCCCCATGTACCTATTACCCAGCTTTAACAATTATCAACTCTGGGCCAATTTTGTTTAATATATAACTACCCCTATTTTATTTTAAAGCAAATCCCAGACATCATATATTGGTACTAGCAATCTTTTAAAACTTTTTTGTCTGCCTTATCTTATTAACTTTCTCCTACCTCCAAAAGATCTCACCTTTTTTGGGAAACATATTTATTTGTTCTTTACTTATTGAGCACTTAGTACATACCAGATAACTGCACATAAATTATTTCATTTAAATTTCACAATAACACTGCTAGGTTGTATCATTCCATTTTATAGATAAGCCTACTAGGACTCACACATGACACAGATAATAACTGTGAACTCAAAGTTTGAACACTTCTGATTCTATGTCCAACACCCATTTTGGAATACCACTGCCTTTCTGAGGGAAACATATTACCCTGGCTTTTTTTTTTCATAGTGGTTAAGAGTATAAACCCTTGGAAAATCTGGAAGTCAGTGGAATTAGGTAGAACAATGAGACTTTGAATTTGCTGTAAGGCAAGGAAGGAGGAAAAGCCTGGTTGATAGAGTTAGTAGAACAGGAGAAAGGAAGGCAGGCAGACTAAGTTTTGGGGCCTTAAAAATAAAACCTAGAGGGGATAACAGGGTACATAGAAAAAAATATGCTGAAGTGTATTTTGTAGAATATGTTCAGTGTAACAGTGCAATATGCCTAAAAGGAGCCAATGGGGAGTCTAGTGCTGTTCTGTGATTATAACAGTTGGGGAAATTTTGGATAAAATAGAATCCAACAGTGGTCTTTACCAGAGTGTTTCTCAGAGCTTTTAAGGTGTGAGTGTACATCATCAGTCTCTAAGAGGAGCTATGGTGTGCAGCAATTCTCAAATTTAGTTGATGCTACATGTTCTTAGGTAGAACATATGAGGGAGCACACACTTTGGGAAACAGTCCTAGGAAGTTTACTGGGAAAAAAACTTCAGCATCCCACAGTTTTTCACAGAAGACATTTGAAACCTAACCTCTGCCTCAAGCCATGAGAGCTCTTAGTTATAGCTTAGAGTTGTGTGAGTTCTGTATTTACTGGCTGATGAGGAAGAAAAGATTCCCTGTCCCACGCTGCAAGGGCAGGAAGTATGTTCTTTGCATTCAAAACTGAAACTCTCATTGTATGTCTCTGTATCACTGTACTGCACGTACTGAGTTAGTATAACTTTGTACTTCAAATATATTATTGAGTGACAATCTTTAAGGTAGCTAGCGCAGAACTCTAACCATCAATAACATTTTTGGAGAAAAAAGTATTTCACATTATAATAAATATACCAAGTAATTTACATGTGTGATAAAAACCAGACACCACAGTTTATCATCTTAACCATGGTTAAGTGGGTAGTACAGTCGTGTTAAGTATGCACTCCTTGTTGTGCAACACATCTCCAGGACCTGCTCATCCTGCAACACTCAAACCATATCCGATGAAAAGCAATTCTCCTTTTCCTTGTCCCTGCAGCCACTGGCAATCACCATGCTACCTTCTGTTTCTAAGGGCTGGACTCCTTTAGATACTTCATGTAAATATACTAATTAACTTTTAAAGTAAAGCACAACTGTACTCTTGGTACTAATTGACTTTTTCTCACGAAATATTTATCACATGAATTAAAACCTTAGTATGGAGAAAACTGGGACAACATTTTTTCTCTTGTAAGAAATAGGTTAATTAGAAAAATAGACATTGAATTAGGTCTAGAATTCTAGACAGTTTCTGATCTACTGGAATAGCTCCAGTATGTTCATTGCCAAAAAGGTTTTCAAGGAAATAAAAAAGGTGGAGAATATTACATTTTCTATGCCAGCTGGATATAAAAAATTTACATCATTTAAAAATTTATGAAATGTTCGCTGGATTAAAAAAAGACTCAAAATTATTTTTATTAAGAAATAGCTTTAATTAATATAAGAATAAATTTTAAAAATTATTCTGAAATATAAAATAATAAAATTTAAATTATTTGCTATCTTTTTTCATTTGGACCTATAAAATTTTAAAAGTTTACCTGAGAGCTACTGAATATAGGCTTTTTACCAAGTCTTCGATTATCACCTTTGTCAAATGCAGCTGTAAAAAGAAACAGCAATGTATTTTTACAGGAGGCAGTACTATTAACATAGAATTAGAGGGAAAATAATATATGAGTAGAAAAAAGGTTATATTTCAGTAGAAAATAACTTTAAAATAGCTAAAACCAATCTAACACACAGATAATTCCCTACTATAGTAAAACAAATATTTTTTAAAGAATCACATTTTCATTCTTATTGATTCCTATGAATTTTGTTATTAAAATTAATAAATGAGAACTATAAAATCTCAGAGAAGATTCATAATTTATAAAAACAAAAATTTTCTGAAGCTGTAAAATTTTAGAAATAACTGATTTCATTTAGTATTCCAAATTTTTTAAAATTTCAGATTGTGGCAAATGTAATAGTTTGTAAACTATTAAATACAAGAAAAATGTTTACTCTAAGTTATAAAAATATTGTTGAAATTATAAATATTATCTGGTTTGCAGTTATATCATGAAGAAGGAAGAAAGAGAAAAACATAAGGTTCTGTTGAAAATAAAACAAGAAACAATCCTCAAACTCATATTCTTTTCATAATTACATAAACATTCATTTTATAGAGTAGGTTGAATGAGAATTATTAGAGAACTCATGTTTACATTCTTCAAATAAGAATTTGAATGATATCAGGAAAATATATAGGAATAATGGTATAAGAGCTATAAGTACAGTTTAGCTAATGCATTTATGCCTTTTGAAGGTTATGGGGCTCTAAAATATGCTTTGAAGAAATACATATAATTTCCAAAAATTATTTTTTTATTAAAGCAACTGAAGAAAAATACATTAAGTTATCTGTAACTCCACCATGCATCTTCTACTATTTCTATTCTATAGAATCTGTACTATAAGATAAAGCAGGATCTTAGAAATGACACTGTCAGGACTGATTTATAGTTAGCAAATGACTTCGCACAATAATACACAGGAAGAAATTAATGTATGATTTCTCCCAAAGGTCAGAAACTCAAACTAGAATAAAGAAATGTTATAACAAAGACAACCTACAATCACCCCTTTCTCTGGGGCCCCTCAATACAATAATTATCCATAAATCAGGAATTAGTATAATTCAATTTCAACACATTTAAGATTTAAAAAACATTATTTTTACACTGGTGTAAATGTAATAGATTAAAAAGTTCTCTTTGACAATTAGTTGGATTACCAATATTTTGTTTTAGATATGTGTATAAGAGTGTATATACATATGTATTTACATTTGTATATGCATTTTAATTAGCACTCTGAAGAATTAAGATAAAGAACACTGAAGCTCAACTTAATTATGAAATCCTCTAAAGTGAAGAAAAATAAAGTTTACTGCCAATCAGAAGAGAGCTGAATGTCAATCTTTTTTTCTTCACATTGTACAGATTTCATAGTAAAGTTAAATTGTCATCTAAAGATCAGTATAGAAAGAGTCACAAGGAAAAAATTTCCAATTTCTAAAGACTTCATGATTTTTGTTGTTTCATAATTTTGTTGTTTTATTTTTTATTTTTTTGGAATTTCTTTGAAAAGCGTTCTCAAGATCACATGTAGGTACACTGTTATGTTATACTGATAACACAAGACAGAAAAAAATCATATTCTGACTAAACCATTAAAGAATTTAACATATCTATGAACTATCAAGAATGTATTATATCACATATGGCTTCCATGTTTTATAATACAAAAATGTTTGCTTCATAAAATATAGTCTCCAACCTCTCAACTTAAAATGTTTAAAAGTACACTTGCTCAATCTGCCAACATTTTTTCTAAGGCACCTGCTTTAAGCCAAAAATAGTCATGAAGCCATTTTTAGTTCCATACCCTTAACATTTTATTTTAATGTTTTTGAAACAAATACACATTTTGAGCAATATACACCTTTTGTTGAACGCTAATGTTTCAAATGGTACCTATCAAATATCAGAGAGCACTGTGTGGCTCCTGAGGGACACCCTGCAATAGCACACACCGTATCACTGAACCGATCAATTGTGAAATTAAGCTATCTAATGTAGGCAAAAACCACAGGAAACGGTATCATATGCAAAAGATCGAAAAGCTTTATGGAAAAATATATTTTAAAAGGGAGAGAAAGTGTGTTTGGTGATCTGTTTTATGTGGATTATATTTTCCTATACTTCTAATCTCTGTAAGTAAAACAAGAATGCTTTTAAGCAAATTTGGCTGGAACATTACTGCTAACATAAAGTAAGATAAAAAATTTACATATATACATACATATACATATATATGAAATGAGTTTCATTTTCTACAAACAGCAAAAAAGCATGATTTATTAAAACTGCCTAAACATACTATCACTAGTTTCAATCAGGAAGCTATTATTGAACAGAAGCAAACAAACATTAATCCAAAATATCCCTTCTCACAAAGATTATAATATAATAAAAAATCTCAAGACTAACATACCTGCTTGGATTTTCTGTTGATGATCTGTACTCATCAGCTTCCAGCTTTCTGTGTGACGAACAGCATAGAAAGACTGAACCAGGAAGATCCACAGCTTATCACGCAGAGCCTGGATCTTGCACGTAAAACCCTGCGTTCAAGCAACAAATCAGCAGCTGGTGAGAGCCACATTGTCATAGCAACCAGTCATTATTCCTTTCCGAATCTACTTATTCCTAAGCTAGATCAATGATGTCATCACTTAGATTTTTAAGATTGTCAGGTACATGTTATTTATGAAGGCTTACTCTTCACAACAGAATTTTATAGTGAACATGAAGCTAAACCTTATTCTTTCAACCAAACATTATTTTAAACCACCAATGCCTTTACATGAATACCTTACACAGCCGTTTCAAATCCACTATGACATTACAAGGTCAAATACTCTATGCAATCGTAATAAATATGATGAAAATTTTTAAATTATTATTGTTGAGTACAAAATGTCAGTAAGTTACAATTAGCTTAGTAATTACCATTATTAACTGCATTTAAAAATAAGTAATATTTTAATTTTGCTTTTTCCCAGTCAATCCAATTTTAAATGTGATTATTTTCAACGAAAAGGAATTAAGAATATATTATAAAATAAAAGATACTGATGATTAAAATTTCTAAAAAATTATTTTAAATTCTCTATATTTTATATTTAGGAAGTTTAATGTAGTGATCAGGGAGAAATACTAGAGTTATACTACACCAATTAATATTGTTAAGTACCAAACTATGTTTAGAATTAGCCAGTAAAATTGCCAAATTCTAAACTTTTATAAGATGTCCACTTGGAGGTAAATGAAAGTAAAAAATTTTTGTATTATAAAATAATTCCAAATATACACAAAAGTGGACTATAACCAACCCTTAGGTATCCATTACCTAGTTTCAATGAACCATGGAACATTTAAAATGTGCACATATTTTAAAATCTTAAAAATAATTCAAATGTTTTAATGAACTATATTACATTCAATACCATTTCTTTTGTACTGTCAGAGTTCAGTAACATGTCCAGAGCCATAAGAAGAGAGCAACTATTTTCAGTGGTAATGTTTTCTTCAATTGCTTTTAAAATTTTGTCCAACAGATCAGCTGTGCTGCTCATTGCTTGTGACTATAAAACACAGAAATTGATTATTTAATAGGCAAACACGTAAAATGTGTAACAAAAGTGAAAGTCTGGCATAAGAGCAGACCCTTCATCATAACTGGCTATATGAAATCAACCAGAAACCTTATTTCCTCTGTTAATAATAATATAGTAATTATTATATTTATTATAATTATAGTCCTTTTCCTTTGTTAAAAAATCTGCATACATGCATACACACAAACAACAGTTTGAAGAGCCCAATCATCCTAAAAACAGAGCTTATAAGTAAGTAATATTAGTTCTTTGTTAATTACTAAATTTAGAAAAAGTGGATCCCCAGGAAAACAAAGAATTTTGCATGGGCCATAATTGTATTAGTGACCAAAACAGTATCTTTCTGACTTTGGTTTCTAAAATATGGCTTATGCTGACAGAGAGCTAGAGTTGGCCAGAGTTACACTGGGCCTTGCCAGGGTACTCAAACATGTCCCCTCCTGCTTTCATTATCTTGTGAGCCAAAAATCCTGTCCATCACTGCTCTAAATCCTATGCAAACCTGCCATCTGCTATGGAATTTATTTAAGCCATAGTAATTTAATCAAAGACAACCTGCATTTAAAAACTCTTGCATAATTATAATCAGAACACAAAGATGGAACTAAATATAGGATATAATGTTCAACATAGTACCTGTAAAAAAAGAGCAAAATTTTCACTTTGAACGATCTTGGGGAAGTTTTCTATAATAAATGCAATACATTCTTCTTGTAGCTGAGCAGCCATAGTCAGTGCTGTTTCTGTCCACTTCACTCTGGGTAAACTGATGATTAGCCTGTCACTTTCCATCAGAAGAAAGGCAGCATTCTTATCATTCTTATAATTTAAAAAATATTAAAAAAAGTTAGATTACTGCTCATAAAGTAACTTTCTAAGCAAATCAAATACTTTTGTTTTCTTGTGATGCTTCCTGCAAAAAACCAAAATTTCAGATAGGTAATATCTTTATCATTAGTTTTACATGTAATATTTATTCATTCATTCAAAATTACCTAGAAGGGCAAACTTTGAGCTTGTTAGAAATGACCTTTAAAGGGTAGCTGAAACAAACCTGAAAGCAAAGTTATAACCACAAAGAAAAACTTGACTTTCCTGAGATTTTTCACTACTGAATTAATTTTTCTCCCTATAGACATCATTCATAATTGCATGGCTACACCAGCATAGCCTTAATTCTTTTATGACTGTAAAATATGTGTTACTACAAATTTAGAAAGGCTAAAAATTACTTATAATCTGCAGTGATTTTTTCCCTCCTCTCTAATTAGCTAAGCCCCCTCATTTTATGTTTTATTCATTTAATGATGACTCACAAATACTAATCTCTATAGAAAATGGAATGACAAATACACAAATATCATGGGCTTCAAGGAAAAGAAAAATAACTAATAAATTACTCTATCTTATTCATGTTTGATTTCTAGTTGTTTTTATCAATAATTACTTTATTATTTATTGTATTTTTCCATTACAATTTAAACCCCCCCCCTTTTCCCCCCCCCCCCCCCCCCCCCCCCCCCCGCCTGGCAATCACCACGTTGTTGTCTGTGTCCATGATTGGTTTCTAGTTCTTAAAACAATGCTTGCTAATAGTGATTACTGAATAATTACCTGACAGAGATTGTAGTAGATGGGAAAGCATAGCCACAGTTTTTTTGTACCTCCATCCATCAAGAGGTGAAATCTATTTTCTCATCCCTTGTGTCTAGACTGGCCTTTTCACATGCTCACACAAATAGTGGTGTTGTGCAAGTTCCAGAGCCTATGCCTCAAAAGCGCTGCAGCTCTGCCTTTACCCGCCCAGATCTTCTGAGACCATGAGGCCATAGAGAAGCCTCTAAAGAGAGACCACATCGAGCAGGAGGCCCAGCCTCCTACTTAGCTGTCAGTCAAAAGCAGCCGCAGGATTGAGCTCAGGCAAAATCAGCAAAAGAATCACCCAGTCAAACCACAGAACTGTGAGAAATGAACTACAGTTTTAAGCCATTTAGTTTTGAGGTGGTTTGTTACTCAGCAATAGATAACTGATAAATCTGGAAGTGACAGCCAGAAATCCTTAACATATGCTGTCTGATGTCAACTTTGCACACCCCCTGTAGCTTTCAGATCTCAACTCAAGCTCTATTCTTTTCTTGATTCCTGTACCTACATCAGGTCTCCTTTACACATGCCATCAGAGAATCTGTCCCTTTACTTTAGATCATTTAATTCATTTTCAATTGTTCAATAATTAACATAACTATTTGATTAATATCTGTCTCTCTCATTAGACTATATGGTTACTGAATGTGAAATCATCTGTTTTTGGCTCACGCTTGTATCCTCAGGGCCTAGTATAGAAATGGGTCATAGCAGAGACTCAAATATTTGTTGATCTCTTAGAATTACCAGAGACTTCAAGTCTGTAAGTGAATTCCTAAGCTAAATTAAGTTTAATTCTTGAACATTAAGACTTTAAAAATTTTAACCATTTATCAAGAATTCTTTAAAAACATATAATTCTCCTGCTTTATTTATTAGAGTTAAAAACATACATTGCTAATTCAAGTCTTTTAAAATCATTTTAGTACCACCATCCTTTTCTCGTCTGGAGACTTCCTGAGTAACTGTAATTACTAAGAGTTTTAGGCAATAATCCCAATTTGATCTACTATAGGTATTTTCCTGGTAATAGTGCCAAATGTAGGATATTCAAATAAACTATACAGGTATCTACAAAATGTTTACTACATACATATGTTATGTGCTCTGACAGTAGTATCTTTTTCAAAATACAGATATAGAGTATAGTTGTCATAATTTAGCTTGTAATCTATTGAAAAACTAAAATATAAACATAAGTGATGACATAGGTAGTATGTGATCTTATTCCATACTGACCTGAATCTATAACAACATTAAATGTCAGAGTAGCCTGAGGTTCAAAGAAGAAAGAGAATGTAATACACTTCTAGACCAAACACATAAAGTTTTAATAGTTAACAGAACACATAATTAAAACTTCAAAAAATATATACTGGGCATTACCAAGAAAAGTCTTCCTCTTCTTCCTCTCCCAAGTTACCCATTTTCTCTTGTCCCAATCAATATTATTTATTTTCTATTTCTTTCCAGAGTTAGGTACATATAAACACAAATAGACATAATTTTTGCCTTATTTTACTCAAATGGGGGCATTTATATGCACAGTATTCTGTACCTTTCCTCTTACACTTAGCATACCTCTGGAATATTTTTCCTTTCTTTAAAGATTTTTTAATTTATTTTTAGAGAGAGGGGAAGAGAGGGAGAAAGAAAGGGAGAGAAACATCAATGTGTGGTTGCCTCTCACGTGGCCCTCATGGGGACCTGGCCCGCAACCCAGGCATGTGCCCTGACTGGGAATTAAACCGGCAACCCTTTGGTTTGCGGCCCGTGCTCAATCCACTGAGCTACACCAGCCAGGGCTGGAATATTTTTCTTATCAGAATATAAGGAACCTTGTTACTGTTTTAACAACCATGTAACACTCCATAATATGGATATGCCCTAAGTCCTTCAACCAGTCCTCTTATGGACATTTATGTTGTTTCCATTTTTTTTGCTACTTTTGTAATATAATAACATTATTTCACATACTGTAAATATATCTATAGGATAAGTTCCTAGAAATAGGATTTCTGGGTTAATACTGCTTGACTTAGACTGGGTCTGCCTAATAACTGAGCCTGAGAAACAGGCTTGTATGCACACAGTTTATTTTGAGAAGTGATTCTAAGAGGATCTGAGGCACTGGGAGAGAGAAACAGGGAAAGAGGGAAAGCCAATGGAAGGGTATGTTTTCTAAATCCTTGCTACTCTAAGTATTATCCAGCATCAATACCAGCTAAAGCTTGTTAGAGGTGAATCTCAGGCTCCACCCCTGACTTAGTGAATTAGAATCTACATTTAACCAAGATCCTGAAGTGTTTTAAATATACATTAAAGTTTGAAAAGCACTGATGTAGCAACTAGGGCTCAGTCTTTCTGGGCTCTAGTTGCTACATCAGAGTCACAGAGACTGCACTTAGATTATTCTCCCAAAAGACAGACTGGGGAAACATTTAACCACTGGCTCCCATATCACACTGGGCAGGGCATGTCTGTTGGGTGTCAATTCCCTTTTACTTCTAGGTTTAAAAGGTGTCAGAACCTCAGAGTTGTAGACACCCTGTGTGGAGTAGCAGTTAAGCCTCAGGTCAGAAAGTGAGAAATAAATGTGATGTGGCTGAAAGAAAGTGATGTCAGATTATACCCATGTGATGCTAGATGCTGCATCAACGGCTGGAATACACATGTGGGCTGAGAGGATATGAGGAGGGGCACTTGAGTACCCAAAACATCAGCAACGCATCCTCAATGGAGCACTGTTTTCCAAACTGTAGATTCCTCTCCCGTAAAACTGGAGAGCATTATGCTAAGTGAAATAAGCCAGGCAGTGAAAGACACATACTGTATGATCTCACCTATAAGAGGAACCTAATCAACAAAACAAGCAAGCAAAATATAACCAGAAACATTGAAATAAAGAACAAAGTGACAGTAACCAGAGGAGATAGGAAGGGGGAAAATAGGAGAAAGTACATCAAGGAATATATATAAAGGACACATGGACAAAGTCAAAGGGTTTGAGGGTGGGAGGCAGGAATGGGTGGGGTAGGGGGCTGTGTTCAGGTGAAATCGGAGACAACGGTACTTGAACAACAATAAAAATTATTTAAAAAATAAAGTAAAATAAAACGCCAGGTACATGTACTCAAAAAAATAAATAAAAACTCTTATTTTCAAATTCAAAAACAAAGAAATATTTTTAGTGATTCACAACCAGTATTACAAGTAAAAAATGAGAAAGAAAAAGAGACAGAGAAAGACAAAAATAGAAAATATCGCCTGGCTGGTGTAGCTCAGTGGATTGAGCGCGGGCTGGGAACCAGAGGGTCCCGGTTCGATTCCCTGTCAAGGCACATGCCTGGGTTGCGGGCCAGGTCCCCATGAGGGCCATGTGAGGAGCAACCATACATTGCTGTTTCTCTCCCTCTCTGTCTCCCTCCCTTTCCCTCTCTCTAAAAATAAATAAATAAAATCTTAAAAAAAAAAAAAGTTTAAAAAAAAAATAGAAAATATCAGTACATCATGTGTAATAATGGTAAGTATTCTTCTAGAAAAATTATTTCCATTCTACATGTGTAAGTGTACTGGGTTACACTGTTAAAAAAAAAAAACTACTTACTTTGGGTCAGTCAAAAAACTTTGAAAAACACAGCAAAAGGTGTGCTAATGTATATCCTTCCCAGAAATGAATAAAAGTACTTATTCCCTACATCCTTATTAACTTAGTAAAACTTTCTTCTTTTTTCATTCTAAAAGGTAGAAAATGGTCTGACACTGTAATTTTAATATCCTCTTCTCTTAAACAAATGAAGTTGAGAATGTGTTCATCAATTTAAGAGGTGTTTGGCCTGGCTGGTGTGGCTCAGTGGATTGAGCACGGGCTGGGAACCAAGCAGTTCCGGTTCGATTCCCAGTCAGGGCACATGCCTGGGTTGCAGGCCGGGTCCCCAGTGAGGGCCATGTGAGAGGCAACCACACATTGCTGTTTCTCTCCCTCTCTTTCTCCCTCCCCTCTCTCTAAAAATAAATAAATAAAAGTCTTTAAAAAAAATTAAGAGGTGTTTGTATTTACTTTATCTAATCTTATCCTATGTTTAGCTGTTTTTTTAAATCAGCTGGTGGGAACTCTATATATTAAGAAAATTAGAAGCATGAGTATGATATGAACAGCCTTTTGACTCTGCTTGTGGTTGTTTTTTACTATATAAAAATTTTGCATTTTTATATAATCAAATTTTTTATGACTCCTAAATTTTGTATTACTATGCCCTATAAAGTTATAAAATAATGCTCCCAGGGCTACTGCGGTATTTTAATGGTTTTTCTTACATTCAAATCTTTAATCCGTTTGGAATACATCTTAGCATACCAGGATGTCAGGTACAGATTCAACTTAAATTTTTTACAGCTAGCTTCCTGATTATCCTAACACCATACACTGAATAAACCCAATGCCTCATATTATTTCTTAATCCTTACTGTGTTAATCAAATAGGGCTTCAGCTATCCTTTGGTCTTAAGACTGACAGTAATACACGAGGTCTGTCTGGGAAAATGTCCAGCCATTGTTAATATAATAAGAATGGTTTGCGCAACACCAATGTAAACTGGCAGCCAAGGAGGATGGACTGGAATGCACACATGTGAACAATGACAACTTCACTGTATTACTCAATGGGGGCGGTAGACACCATTGAGTGAGCATGTCTACTGTGTGGCCATCGCATTCAAATTGACTGAGTGAGCAATGAATCTGCATCAAATTTTGCATTAAGCTTCAACTTCCTACACAGAAACTATCTGAATAATTCACAAGGCTTATAGGAACGATGCAATGAGTGCAGCACAAATAAAAGTGTGGTACAAACATTTCAAAAATGGTTGAGAATCTCTTGAAAGTGATCCATGTTCTGGAAGGCTAAAACAATCAGAACACCTGAGAATGCTGAACTGCAATCAACGAAGATCAGCAACTGACAGTACAGGAACTAGAAATTAATCTGGGGGTTCCAAAAACTACTGTGCCTGAGATTTTGACACAGGATCTTAGCATGAAACATTGTAGCAAAATTTGTTCTGTGGTTTCTGCTACCAGAGCAGAAGGAACATCATGCTGCAGTTACTAATGACTTGATTCAAACAGCTACCACCAAACCATATTTCCTCAAGAAGGTCAAAACTGGGGAAGAATCATGGATCTTATGGCCATGATTCAGAAAAGAAGGCCCAATAATCCCAATAGAAGTTGCCTGGTTTTCCACACCTGTTGAAGGCACGGTAAAGCTGCAGCAAGACCAAGACCATGTTAACTGTGTTTTTTGATTGGGAAGGTGTTGTCCATCATGAGTATACCACTCCAGTCCAAACAATTAATAAGAAGTATTATCTCAATGTTCTTCATCAACTGAGAGATGCAATACAACAATGGCCGCAGCTATGAGCAACTGTTGGTTAGCAGCTTCACCACGAGAATGTGCCCGCTCACACATCCCATCTTCTGCAGAAGTTTTTGGTGAAACATCAAGTCACCCAGGTGACTCAGCCCCTCTATAGCCCAGATTTGGTGCCCTGTGTCTTCTGGCTTTTCCCAAAATTAAAATCACTTTTGAACAGAAGAGATTTCAGACTGTTGAGGAGATTTAGGAAAATATGACATGGCAGCTGATGGCGATTCCAACAAATAATTTTGCAGTGTCTTAAACAGTGGAAGAGATGCTGGGAGAAAAGTATGAGGTCCCCAGGTGCCTATTTTGAAGAGGACTGAGGCGTCACTGTCCTATGTACTATGTTTCTTGTATCTTCTTCAATAAATGTCACTATTTTTCACATTATATGGCTGAACACATGGCTGGATACTTTCTAGACAAACCATTTATATATATATATTATATATATAAAATATATATAATATATATATAAAAAAATTTTAGTTTTACCCTAGTGATCATCCCCACTCATATATATAACTCTCCTAAATTTAAAAACTTCATCATTTGTCTTTTTAAGGGCTTAAAAAAAGCATTTTGAAACAGAAAAATATAATCATGTTTTAAAACAATTCAAGTAATTACATTATAAAGTCCTAACTTTTCTCTGCAGTCTCTCTCTCCCAAAAGCAATGGTCTGCACTTAGTAGAAGGGAGCAGCCATATCTCACTGAACTGCTGTATGGGGACCAAGAAAGGGAAAAACCTTAAAGTTGCTCACATTAAAATTATATACACGTTATATATATATATATACTCTTTTACCTCCCCCACCCCTCTCCCTCTGATAATCACCATAGTGTTGTCTATGTGTTTATTTATTTATACACACACACACACATACATATTTTTAAATCTCTTCTTTCATTCAGTCCTCCAATCCATGTCTCCTCCAACAGATAAGCAGTCTGGTCTCTGTATCTATGAGTCTATTTCTATTTTGTTTATTTTGTTCATTAGATTCCACATATAAGTGAAATTATATGGCATGTCTTTCTCTGATTGGCTTATTTTACTTTGCATAATACTCCCCAGGTCCATCCATGCTGCACAAAGGGTAAGATTTCCTCCTTTTTTATGGCCAGATAGTAAGTAGTTCATTGTGTAAATGCAGCACAGCTTTTTCATCCACTCATCTACTGATGGACATTTGGGTGCTCCCAAATCTTGGCTATTATAAATAGTGCTACAATGGATATAGGGGTGCCTATAGTCTTTTGAATTAGTGTTTGGGGTTTCTTCAGATATTAATATATTCCCAGAAGTGGAATTGCTAGTTCATAAGGCAGCTCCATTTTTAATTTTTTGAGGAAACTCCATACTGTTTTCCACAGTGGCTATACCCACCAACAGTTCACATCCTCGCAAACATTTGTTTTTTTCTTGATTTATTGATGGTAGCCATTCTGACTGGTATGAGGTGGTATCTCATTGTGGTTTTAATTTACATTTCTCTGATGATTAGTGACGCTGAACATCTTTTCATATGTCTCTTGGCCATCTGTATGTCTTCTTTAGAGAAGTGTTTATTCAGGTCCTTTGCCCATTTTTTAATTCGATTGTTTGTTTTTTTTGGTATTGAGTTTTATAAATTCTTTACAAATTTTGGGTATCAACCCCTTATCAGTTATATCATTGGCAATATTTTGGCAAATACTGGCAAAAATATTCAGTGGGTGGTCTTTTCATTTTGTTGATGGTTTCCTTTGTTGTGTAAAACCTTTTGAAGTCTGTAGGGAAGGCAGTCAAGAAGGGAAGAAGGACATAAAGTGAAGAGTAAGAACAAGCTGATACTCAAGAGCACAAGTGCTAATCCACAGGATGGATTCATTTCAGCTCTGACTCCAACCTGCATGAAATAGGTGTCCTTCAGGAGATGTTGGCACCCTTCATCGTGGAGGTAAACACATCCCTGGCCCAGGGAAGAGGATACCGGGCAAAGTGAAGCAGCTGCAGGCCTGGCTGCTGTTCCATGCCAACGTGAGCCAGTAAACATGCAAAATGTATAAGCTAAAAGAACCTGCTCCAATCTTCCTGCTGAAAAAAAGAAAGGCTGCTGCTTCACCTCTACCCTACAAATCTCATACTAAATGGTCTTTTGTGGCCACTATAACTGGAAATATACAAAGAAGGAAATTCTGGGAAGTACGGTTCATCCAAGACAAGTTGATACATTACAAAGCCACTATAGTCCACCTCTTGTCAACTGGCACCTTATATACATCTCTTTAAACCATATTTAAATCCCAAATGGGGATAATAACAGTCATGCTCTGCCTAACATAACTATCTCCTATACAACAAACATGCTAACTCTTTCCTCAAAAGAAGATAAAAATTCTCTTGTACTGTCTTTGAGTGATGTTCATTGTTCTTCAAACTGACTCATACTCCCCTTTGGTATCTTGTAACTTACATATGGAGATATAAAGTTAACTAATATTTCAATGTCATATTAGATGGTAGGGGAATGGGACTGGGAAAAATACTTGGTTTAATATATACACAAATATTCACATAAAAAGGAAAATGGATTAGTTTATGTCATAACTATTACAGTGCTCATTTCTATACCTGATCACTTGCTCATAGGTGGTATTTATAACTACCTTTTCCCACTACCACTGCATATTCCCTTAGCCCTCAGCAAGTACCCCTGGTATTTGTTGTTCTTTATCTGGGAGGGTGGCCCAAACTTTCATTCCTCAAGAATCTGGGCCATCATCAGTGCTACCTAAAGTGGGTTGTTAGTTTTCTAATTTTAATCATAGGACATGGGAGTACAACATTCCAAATATATTCCTCATTACCCACATTATATAGTAGCAACACAATTTCCCCTTGTTAGGCTCAATCTACTAATAATTCCCCCTCTTTTTCTATTAGTTTACAAAGTGGCCAGAAGGAGGACGTCTCAATGGAATCATTGTTGTGTCCCCAGATGGAAGCATTTTCTAGGATCCGCAGAAACTAAAGTTGCAGAGGCAGAAAGCAAAAATTTTGCTAGTGGGTCACTAGGAATGATTGTATGTGGAACCACTCTCGTTTCTAGTTTCCTGACCCATGTACCCTATTATAGGAGAAGCAGCACCATAAATCAAAAACTAATCTAGCATACACAGCCTCCCGAAGAGCACTGCACCAACTCCAGAATGTACTGGTACCTTGCTGGTGCTGTGAGTCTTCAAAAGGCCATTCCTCTGTATTATCAAGCCAGCTCTTCAGGATGACAGAAAACATAAGGCCAGTGAAATTGTGAGCATGAGCCCACTGCTATACTTCATATACTGTGGAGTTCCTTAGTAAGAAATGATGCTGTGTAAAATACCATGATGGTGGAAAAAGCATTCTATTAAGTCCATGGATAGTGGCTTCAGCAGAAACACTAGGAGCAATGAAGGCAAATTCATATCCAGAGCAAATGTCTATGTCTATTCCACTGAGAACACAGGACTGCCTTTTCCATGATGAAGTAGTCCAATGTAATTAACCTGCCAGCAGGTAGATAGCTGGTCCCCTTCAGGAATGTTGCCATAGAGAAGTTTCAGTGTTATACCCAAATCCACCTTAGGGAGGGGAGTGGAAGTCCATGTCGCTGAGCCGATGCATAGCCTCCACCCCTGTACCATGTATCTTTTGTTCACGAACTATTATGTATCTCCCTGCTTCTCTGACTAAACCTTGACCAATGAGTTTGGTACACAGAAACAGAATATAAGGAGAGGTTCTCAGAACTGGTTCTGGATTACCTGGAATTGGTTCTCTAATTTGCATTTATAATGTGTATCTATATTTGTGGGAATTCTTTCCACACGCGTGAAAACACGCAGTCCTGGGAATTTACGCGTAAAGAGCTCGGCTCCGCGTAAGGGAAAATTATTCCTGTGTCGACAAGCATGGATCATGTCAGTGTAAAAGGAATTATCTAATGGGAATTTGGCAAAAATGTATCTTAAAAAATTCTCTGGCTTGCTGAGTCTCTCCCCCTCAGAGTCAAGAAGCTTAAGTTAATGGATCACTGCCTCAATGTTTTATGGTCCTAAAAGTTAACAGCCCTAGTTAGCTTACCCTCAATTTACTTGTCTCCTGTTTAATGTACTACCCCGGTCCTGTCTGCCACCGGACCTGAATTTACATCCTAATACTCTGTAACTGAGTAAACCTACCCCTTATCTATTCCCTTCCCATATATCCTCATGACCCAACTAAAAACCCCTGTTCTGCATAAGCCCATGAATAATCAATCCAATGTAAATGTGTCCTGAAGCTTCTAATAAAAAGCCCAGCTGAACTACGCCCGGGGCCTTTTTCCTGAGATAAAGGAAATGGTCCCGTGGCTCCGGACTCCTCCCAGCGTGTCTCGGTGTGAGATTCTTTTACACATCGGGTTACGGTCACCCATGGATTTTGCTGGACGAAATCCCAGCGACATATATTTATATTTAAAATAGTGAAAGTACCTATACAAAGCTGCACAAACTTTCTGAAGACAAACACAAACAAGGGTATTCAGGTTATACTTACTAAGGACTGAATCAACATGTTAAGACAACGTTTCTGAATCTCAGGAGGTACATTTGCAAAGCTTCTCTCAGACCAAAACCTTGCAAAATGTTTTACAATCCACCTGTTATAAATTAAAGAATCACAAGTTAGAGAAATAAAAATATTTGTATTATAATATTCCATAATATTTGCATTTTAAATTTGTACATATATACGTTTTGACTAACCCTTATAGTTAATTTTGTTAGCTCTATAATAAACTTAAGTATGCTGTCTTTTTGGTAAACATATATTTTAAATCCACTTTGGGTTAATGTGCATGGATTTTAACATAAGTAACAATGGTTAAGCTAACATAATATTGATCCCAAGCATCTTGAGTAATATCTAAATCAATACTTCTTTTCAATTGTTACAACTAGTTAAGCATTACACTGCATATATTGTGCCTGAGAAAATCATCCAAGTCTAAAATTTCCCAGAAAATGAAGAAAATGGAAGAACAAAATCCCTAAATTAACAGCATCAGCACTACTTCAGATCACTTACTTCATGCAGTCAGCAAAGAGACTTTCCACTCCAACTGAATAAGCAATAATCAGGCATTCTAGTGTAGATGTCAATCTTCTGGAGACAGGCTGAGATTGATAGAAAACACCATATTTATTCTTATTCAACCTACAGAAGCTGAAAGTATTTGGTTCATATAGATGATCTGACCTATGTACCTAAACTGCAGAATAAATATATATAACTCAAAATGTACTATTCTTTAAAAGAAAGTATCACTAATAACTTCTAGTTTTATAGAATAGCATTTTAGCTCTTTTAGCTGCCAGAATGCACACAAGTTCTATTCTAATTGCATTTAGCTTAAATTTTCTAAAAAGCAAAAGTGGTACAATAATTTCTAGCACATCACATTGCAAAACAATCATTTGATCTAATCTGTATTCTAAAGCATAACCTTAAGTACACATGTAATGGAAACTCTGACACTAACCTCAGATAAAATGATAGAATTACATCATAATTATATAACACATATTTTCAAAGTACATATACAGAAGTAATGAACTAAAGTAACAAATAGTTCACTCACTTAATACCAGCAACCAGTCAATTTGTGTATATAGTCCTACACGTGCTCTTCTGAAGATCCCCTACTCTGAGAAGAGCAAAAGTTTCTTCAGAAATGTCTCCAGCAGAGTCCTAATGACGTCAGTGATTTACAACTTTTTAAATTATGAATTGCTATTAATTTGATTGTCTAATACTCTTCTCCTTAAAGTGTTGTATTAGTGTTTAAGAAATTTAATATAAATAGTTTGCCTTGCATGTTAACAACTGAGTTGTTCCCTTTGGATAACTGGAGGTACTGTAAATTGTCCTAAAATCAGAAATTACTATCTCAGTATAGATTTTACAGTGATAATTTGATCAAGTTAAATAAGTTGGCTTTCTGACCCACTTCAGACGAGAGTATTAAACTAGTATGAGGCACTGTGGAAAGCAGTATAGAGATACCTCAAAAATTTAAAAATGGATCTGCCTTTCGACCCAACTATCCCACTTCTGGGAATATATCCAAACGAACCCAGACCACTAATCTGAAAAAACATAGACACCCCTATGTTCACTGCAGCATTATTTACAAGCAGCCCAAGTGTCCATCAGTAGATGAGTGGATAAAACAACTATAGGACATTTACACAATGGTATACTACTCATCTGTAAAGAAGGAGAAAACTTTACTCTTTCAGACAGTTTGGATAGACCTGGAGAACATTATGCTAAGTGAAACAAGACAGTCAGAGAAAGACAAATACCATATGATTTCACTCACATGTAGAATCAAATGCACAAACTGAACAAACAAAGAAAATGGGGACCGACTCATAGATGGAGAGCAGGATGTCAGCTTGGGGGTGTGGATGTTAGGGGGTAGAGGGATTAAGTAAAAAGGAAAAAGGACTCACGGACAACAGTGTGGTAATTGCTGGACAGGGGTATAAGGGGACTAAATGGTAATGGGAAAAATATATAAAAAATATTAAATTAAAAAACAATTAGTGTGAGGGGACAGATTACTGGTATACACATACTTGACAACCTAAAAGCACCCAAAAGTCTGAAAAACTGTAAAAGTAAACACAAGAGTTAAAAAGTCCAACAGTCTAATTTTACTTAGGAATGGCCAGCCCTCTACAACAAACTCCACTAACTGATATGCAACTTAAGAATAATTTCCATAAAATTATTAAAATACAAAATAATTTACTGCTTAAAGCGGAGACTGGCAAACTATAGCTTGTGGGCCAAATCTAGCCTATCTCTGTTTTTGTGAATGAAGTTTTATTGGAACACTGCTGCGCTGTTTCATTCACATACTATCTATAGCTGCTTCTGCTCTACAACAGCAGAACTGAGTAGTTATGGTAGAGACCATACCCACAAAGTCTAGAATATTTACTCTCTGGCCTTTTACAGAAAAAGTTTACTGACCTCTGGCTTAAAACATTAACTTTAGCTTTCTGAGAAATTTACTTATATGAAAATGCTGATTCCCAAGTGTTTTTGTAATAGGAAACTGACATTTTGTTATTTTCAAAACCTGCTTGTAGAATGTGAAAAGACATATATTTCAATCATTACCTAAAAAAAATTTAAATTAGTGGCCAAAAAATGTAAATCCCATTATAATCCTATAAATAAAGTCCAAAAAAATCATGTAAAAGCAAGACTATAAAATTAATAAAATGACTGAAGCTAGCTTGCAATGAGTTCCAGGGCCAGTTACCCATCACATTATACCCACGTGCGTATTACTAAGGAGTGTGCTATTAAAGGTTTACTGTATTTAAGTCGCTGTCAAGAAACTGCATAACAGATCTGGAAGGTAAAATTATGTATCAAAGATATGCTCACACAAATATATATTTATTATCAAAATATGTAAAGCAAATAATTTAAAAATCAGGTCAAAAAAACAGAAATTGTTATCTCAAATATCTGTTGTTACTACAGTAATACAGACTCTATTAAAATAAGTAAAATAAGGTAAAAAAGGTTTTTAACGAAAGACCATATTAATCATTTTTTTAAAAATTGCTTTTCTGTTGTTTTAATGACAACTAATAATGCCTTTTGTGTTTTAAAAATTAAGTGGATTATTGAAAGCAAAATATAAGAAGCTGCATATAACCCATAAGACCATCTATAAAAGAGATTTTTTTAAATGTTAGATTAGTTGGTCTATTATGGATTCTCAGTTCAGAGGAGATACTAACATAAAGCTTGTTCTCAACTAGCATCCTTAACCATGCTGTGTCCCCACTTTTCTATCCCTTAATGCACTGTAGACTAATTTCAGTACTTTGTGGTTACTGTTGGTATTGACATTCAGTATAGTACTGTTAAACACCTATCTCATATCTGACAAATCACTGACTACATCTATACTGGGACATATGGAATAGGGACTAGAGCATGGTCTGGTCACCTGCTCCTCCATTTTCTACCTAGGTCTAACTCCTGTGGTAGAGGACAATGGATGGCTATGGTCACCTTACGTAACTAACCAGGGACCAGGGACCAGCATGGTAGTAAGGAGATGTCCCTCACTGCTCTAATTCAAATGTTGGTGGCCTTTGCTGATGTGGTGGCTCTTTTAGGGACAGACTGACATTCACCCTAGTCTCTTAGTAGACAAAGATTCTTCTAGTGGTTCATGATGCATAATGACTCTCTAGGTGGGACACAGTGTCACCTGGCCCTGTATCAGTGTCCTTTAATCTTCATGAACTACTGAGGTTCTCTTCCTTCCCTGTGCACTGTGTGTAACAGGTGTAAAGTGAACTACCCGTACTTTCTTCTGTTTCTGACAATAGCTATTGTCCCTAACCACCTGGCCAGTGCTGGCTTACAGCCAGCCTCCTTTTCTCTTTAGAAATCTCCACACTCAAGTATACTCTCATTGACTTCTGAGGAATATTCTAGGCTCTCCCAAAAAATCTCTTACCACTTTTTTTTTTTTTTAATTTAACAGAAGCTCTGGAGTGGGCTGGTTTTACTTTCTACAAAGCTGATGATACCACCACCAAACTGCCCTCCTTCTTCTAGTTCCCTTATCTATAGAGGGTAGAATAAATAGTTGAGTAAAGGTAGCTGAGAAGTTTCACTGTTTCTCAGTAAACCGTAGAGAGTGGTGGGGGTGGTGGGGGTGCAGGACCCATGGTTCCTGTTTTAGTACGTGGGGTGCTTCCTTGTCTACTACCTATAGAGAGCTAGGAAAAGTCTACTCAACACAAAAAATCTAAATTCAAGTTTTACTGAAATTATTAAAATTAACAAATTACAATTCATACAATGTATATTGTGACCTCGAGTACCCAATAAGAGGGGAATATTGATATAAACAATTGTCTTTTGTTGATTATAATAAAAAGTACTATGTGTCATTGTAGAAAATTTAGAACATGTAGAAAAGCATAAATAAGAAAATAAAAAAATAACCTATAGTCACAGGGTAAATTAAAACAATAACGAATCTAAAAACAATGTACAAAATGGCATTGATACAAATATATGGCATGGGAGCTTTCTTTAGACAATAATTTAAAAGTCAGTATTTATATTCCACCTGGGTAGACAAGAAGAAGAGAAATATATTCTACCCTAAGTACATGGTATAAAGAGAGATGGTAGAAAAAGGAGTATAATTTCAGGGAAAAGAACCAGTGAAGCACCATGATAAATGCACCTTGATAAATGGAGAAGGTAACCTTAGTCCCTGATTCCCTTTCTCTTAGTTCCAAACCCTGAGTCCTAGCTGTACACTCCACCTTTGAAGTTATAGAGGAAACTCCTATGTTCTTTTAATAACCTCCTACCTCAATTTCATATAATTTAAAATGATCTTAATTTGTTTTTTGTAAGTACAGCACATGAGTTTTTCTCAATTTAAATCCTCATTAGTTAAATTAATTTAATATTCTTAAGATTTAAAGAACTATTTACTATCAGAGTTAAAGTGAGTAATAATGGGTGACTTTAAGCATTGGGTAGATTTCTGAGAGTCAATAATTACCTTCTGAAAGAAATTACAGTAATCTCTTCTTAAGATATAGATTGCTACTTCTTTTAATCCTTCTAGTCCATACATATCAGCCATACTGAGTATTTTACTAAAATAAAAATAAACATGGTATTAATTCTCCAGTTTAAAAACCAAGGCATAATACACAGTAATTTCCTAATAATATATAGTCTGTTAAGAAAAAAGAAAAATCTGAATTATTTTAATTTTTAACTCTGCCCCATATAATAAATAATCTTTATGGATTATAAAAAGGCCAAAAGTTGAAAGCTGTCACATGATTTGAATAGTGGAAAATAACAAGAAGAAAATTTGAAAATGTTTCAATCAAATTCCCCTCAGATACACTTTCTTTCTATACACACACACACACACACACACACACACACACACCCCCCACCCCCACCCCCCCAAGTCCAGGGCACTACTTTGAAGGCTGTTTAAAGTTAAAAAACTCTTTGCAACAAATTTGTATAATGAAAGATTCGGGGGAGGGCAATTAACTGAAGCTTATCAGATTGAAAATGTTTACAAATGACCCTAAGATTAGAGACAGCATCCAATTATTCAGAAGGTTTCCATTGCTTCTTTGACTTGGCAACCCATACATACTTTAGGTACTTAGGAAGCCTATACGCCTTGAGAGCATGATAAAATTCATCCAGGTTTCCAGGGGGAACTTCAGTACTCGATCATTGTGATTCATGATATTTTCTCCCCTAAATCATATTTATTCAGTTTGCAATTAAAAGAACCAATGAATATTTAAAATTAAAAGAACAGTTTTTCATTTTGATGTAAGAATAACAAAGGAGAGGACATCCAGAAAATTACATGAGCAGGTAAGTTTCATTCTCCAGTAGGATTTCAGCAATTTAAGTGACATTTCACTGTAGATCACTTTAGAATCACATCATTGTTGATCTTTAGGATGCTTATATTTTTAAATTAATTTTAAGGTTTTTCTTTTGCTGTTTAAAAGAGGCAGCCTAAAGTTTAAAAATAAAGTAGTAAAATAATTGTTCAAAATTTGATAAAGGTTCATTCAGTTTTATTTTATAAAATCCTCTCATTTATTTTCTAAAATACAAGGTTTTTCTAACATAAGTCTAATACTTTTCTTAATCTTATTACTGTGAGTTGCTAGAACATTTTTACTTCTAAAAACAGTGACATTTTACTTCTAAAACAGTGATACAGTACTCCCAAATGCACACAAGATATGGCAAAAGGGGTAATAAAAGTAAAGCTTCTACTTCACTGACACTTTGAAACACAGCTCAACAAAGTAGAAGTCAAAAATATTAATACTTTTATATTTAAAATCATTAAAACTCAATACATACCCAACATTAGCTTTGTCTGGAAAGTCCAAAGTTCCTCCATATATAAAATACATCATAACATTCATTTCTACATGGTTTATACTGAAAAAAATAAAAGAAAACTCAAATCCAGAATAATTAAGGCTTAACTGATATTTATGATACATTCTATTTTCCCATAAACTTTTAGCCAAGATAAAGTTTTAATCTCATTTTTATCTGAAGGATATATTCTTCAAATACTATACATGCAGGTACGCCACTAATTTAACATAAAGTATGATTGTAGCTATGGCTTTTTATATGCATTATAAAATGTTATTTGTACATCATCATATCACTGATTATTTATTGAGCATCTTGTATAATAGACTAGGAGTTAGAAAGGACCTTAGAAGTCACAGTCCTAACTCTGTCTCACTAAGAAATCCTTTCCTCAGCATCTCTAACAAATGGCCTCTGGTCTTGCTTAAATCCTGAGATGGACATCTCTACTCACTAGAAAGATTCTTGTTAAGTTTAAACAGATTTCTTGATTGTAATATTATCCAGTGGTTCTAGCTTGACCAACATCATCATATCTTTATGTGCTGCTGACTACTGGATCTCAAGCTCTGAATTCATAACCTCCTTCCTTTTCCCTGCATCTCCCAACACCCCAAACTGGTCTTATTTCTTTTATTCCTATTTGGTTCATTACAGGAATTCCTGCTTCTTGTCCTGCCCTCTATATCTGTATCAAGTGGAGAGAATCATCCGGTTTGTGGACAACCACCACTGGTTGTTGGTGAAACCTGAGAGAAGTAATTTGATTCCTTTTATCCTTTCTTCTCTGCTGAAGCAGTAGGAAGAGGTGATGGGGAAAAAGTGCTTCTGCTATCCAAATTCAGACCTTCTTTTAAGTGGGCTGTCTTAGAGGGGAAATAGTTAATCAAGTCAACTCCAGCTCTTGCATTAAAGCACCTTTTACTGCTTTAACAGTTTTATAATAATAAAGAAAATGTTTTCTTATTTCATCTCCTGATTCTTTTGTTTTATTTTGAACAGGAAGAAAGTGCATTACTACTTATTGAGCCCCCTCAAAACTCTAACAATATCTAGATCACTATCTAGTTACATAAATCAGAGCCTGAGATTCATCTTAATCCTCTCCCTCATTATATTCCATCATTTATACCCTCAAAAATTTCTTGAATTCAGCCTCTGTTCTCTATTTTCCCTGTCACTGCCTTGGTTTAGTCTCTCATTTGTACTATGACAGTATCCTTCCATATGGGTTTCCTGCCTAAAATAATCTCCTTGCATTCCATTTCCCACATCACTATTAGAGTGACTTCACTAAAATGTAAATCTGATATAGTCCTCCACTTTGAAAACCCTTCAACAATTCTCCATAGACCGCAAAAGAAAAAAAAAATCCAAAATTCCTTAGCTTGGTGTACAGTGTTCTTTATCATCTGACCTCTGGCTCTCCCTCTCTAGTAGCTGTTCCAAGTGAACTACTAATTTCCTATCCCTGAACTACTTTAATTTCTTACACGTCCATGCCTTAGCACATTACTTTTCACTTGGCTTACAATGCTCTCCCTCTCTACTTACTTCATCTTTCATACACAAGACATGTAATTCTTTACCTCTGATTGTTTCCTTAATGCCCCTAAGGCAAAAAAAATCACTGACTGTTAAACACAATAATAACTAACACCTATATTGAGCACTTATTATGAGCCAGTACTGAGCTAATAAGCATTTTGAATGCCATTAGCATATTTAATCATCCTAACAACTCAACAGTAGATACCATTATTAGTCTCATTTTATAGATTAAAAAAAGACTAAATTAAGTAACTTGCCCCAGGCCAAATTGCTAGTGATGCACTGAAATTTAAATCCAGGCAGACTGACTCCAAAGCTTGCGTCTAAAGAAGTATGCTATATATACTTCCATTATCACATTTATCAAACTGACTTGTAACATCTTTGTTTACATATTTGTTTCTCCTTCTAGACTGAGTTCTATGAGGGGAGGGTCTGTATCATAGTTATCCTTGCATCTCTGGTACCAGTAGAATGTCAGCATTGATTCACTATTTCCAGGATGAAAAGATTTTCCATTTTCCACGTAACACTGGAGCTATACAGTGGAATCAGAGTTGGACATTGTTGATAAGACCCCCATAGTTTGTTAAACACTGTACCTAAATATCTGCTAAAAGAACAAAAGAAGGAAGGCAAGAAGAAAAGAAATGGAATCCCATAGGGCAGTACTCAAAAAGGTGTTTGCTTTGAGTCTATGGCCTTAAATAATACATGCTTAATAAATGTTTGATGAATGTTTAAAAAGATGGCTTACTAGGGCACTTACAGCATCTTACCAAACCTTCAGAGGAACACACTGAGTTAAAAATATATAAATACTTTTCAATTAATTTTATAAATATAAACTGGCCCTTACTATGGCTTCTGGTTTCCACTAATTCCAAACTCCAAGCTTTACTTAAATACTTAGGAAAAAACTCAATCTCTAAATATTCTCATTTATAGACTATTGATATGACAAGGGTAATAATTATGACATATTATCTGTAGTCTGTTCATTTAAACACTAGCATAATTACTAGAATATATACTATTCCATACACTTTTCCTCAAATATCCAGAGCCACTCTTGTCAATGTTACTGAGAATTAGCCATTTTTGTTGAAAGAACAGTTTAAGACTTGTCATATTTAAGCAAAAAATAATGACTAAATAAACGCAAAAGTAGTTTTATTAATACATAATAAAATCTAGACATTTGAGCCTTTATATCAGTGTATATGACAGCTATAAAAACAGCAAGAAACCTTTTTTCAGCTGTCCTAACAGATGTTTTACTAAACTGCATTCTCAGTATTATGTTGTAAGTCATTTGTATTTTCACTAATAGTGTTTTTATAAAGACATGATCAACTAACCTAGAAAAACAACAAGTTACTCCAATAGCCCACAGTTTAAATGGAAAGAGGTAGTAATCTGAGAAAGCACTATTTTCATTTAAATATAATCAGAATAAAAGCTTATAGATGACAACAACATTACATATACTTAGAAAAAAGAAAAATGTAGGAGAGGACAGAAGTCTAAGATCAGAGAGCAAACACGCCTCTAGTCTACTAGAGTCTCTGTGCTTCCTAAAGTTCCAGGTTCCTATGTGTGTGGGCTAAAGTAACATAGGGACATTCATTCATTCATTCATTTACTTCTTCATATTCAATATTTACTGAATAATAGGTTCTATTCTAGACCTTGAGGACAGAAGAAACTTGCATTCTAGAGGGAGGACATGGACAATAAATATGTAAACAAATGTAAAGAAAATAATTTTAATAGTGAAAAGTGCCATGAAGACAATACAACAAGATAACGAAAGACAGTAACTGGAGAATTTGGCTGTAGCTGCTTTAGGTGGGACAGTCTGGAGAAAACCCAGGGGCCAGATCATGTAGGGTCTTAAAAATGATGGTAAAGGGTTGGAATTAATTCTAATTGAGATGAGCAGGCATCAAAGATTTTAGTCAGAGGAGAAATACGATCTGATTTATAGTTCAAAAGATCATGCTGAAGGTGCAGAGCAATCCCAGGAAATCTCCCAAGGGAGATGAGTAAATCCAATTTCACGCTTCAAAGCCCCAAGCCACCACTGTAAGAATTCTATTTATATAAAATGGAAATATGTGGGGATTCTTTATAAAAATATTGTCTGCGGTTCAATTTTCAGTATAGGAAGTGGAAAATTTCTCCCTGCTTCCACCTGACCAGGAGAACTTCTTCCAACTATACCCTTCTACCTCCCAACCATGGGGCATGGGAAGAACTAGATAGTAGGACTCTACTATTCCTGCCTCAATTTATTGAAGGCCCTCCCACTTGAAAAATATTACATGCATTATGTATTGAAGTTCATTAAAAAATTCATTAAAAACGCTGTGGTTCTTCACTGTGAAGACAAACAGGCTTTCATCCTAACCTACGGCAAAAAACACCCTGCTGACATGCAACAGTGGCACAGTTCCAAGAGAGCCTGCTGCTGAAGCAAAGCAGGCGCTGCTGTCCTGGTATTGGTAATGACCCTCACTTGAACCCATTTCTCTCTAGAAAATGAGAACAATCTGATTTAGAGAAAGAAAAAAAAATAAGGCAAATATTACTGAGCACTATAGACTATGTACCAAGTACTATGCCAGGTTCTTTTCTTGCTGTATCTCATTTAATCTTTTCAACAACCCCAGAAAGTCCAAGGAAGGTAAGCAATGTTCCTAGAGTTATATACAAAGCTAGCACTGGATGTAGGAGTACCTATAAAAACACTAAAGTCCATTAACTTCCTACTATACCTACTATACCACCCCGGAAACATCTACCCAGGTTTACAATATAAGTTAATATGAAAATAGAATTTGTTTTGTAGAGTACTTTGTTACAATATAAAAATTCCTAAAAGATGTGATTTTTTTAAAAAGTAAAATTCCTAAATCCCTTTTAGTCTGCCTATGGCTTTAAATACCATGATACTAATAACATTTTAGGTAGTAATCTGAGACAGTTAGTTTGATATGTGATATAAGAGAATAAAGAAAGGCCCCACCTCCTTTCAACTTATCAGGTGCACCAAGACAGAGAAATATGGCCCACATGAAAGAACAGAGCACAATCTCAGAAAGAGAGGTAAGTGAGGAGGATATAGCCAACCTATCTGATGGAGAATTTAAGGCCCTGGTAATCAAAATACTCACAGAACTGACTGAACTTGGTCAAAAAATGAAAGAACAAATGAAAGATACCCAAAATGAAATAAAGCAAAATATTCAGGGAACCAACAGTGACAGGAGGGAAACCAGGACTCAAAGCAACAGTTTGGAACAAAAGGGAAAAATAAACATCCAATGGGAACAGAATGAAGAAACAAGCATTTGAAAAAGTAAAGAGAGTCTTACAAACCTCTGAGACAACCTGAAATGTTCCAATATCTGAATTACAGGGGTGCCAGAAGGAGAAGTACAACAGCAAGAAATTGAAACTTTATTTGAACAAATAATGAAGGAAAACTTCCCCAATCTGGTGAAGGAAATAGACTTCCAGGAAGTCCAGGAAGCCCAGAGAGTCCCAAAGACATAGGACCCAAAGAGGAACACACCATGGCACATCATCATTACATTACCCAAGATTAAATAGAAAGAGAAAATCCTAAAAGAAGCAAGGGGAAAAGAGACAGTTACCTACAAAGGAGTGCCCATTACACTATCAGCTGATTTCTCAAAAGAAATCTTGCAGGCAAGAAAGAGCTGCAAAGAAGTATTTGAAGTCATGACAGGCAAGGACCTACATCCAAGAATACTCAAAGGTTTCATTTAGAATGCAAGGGCAGATAAAGTGCATCCCAGATAAGCTCAAATTCAAGGAGTTCATCATCACCAAGCCCTTATTACATGAAATGTTAAAGGGACTTACCTAAGAAAAAGGAGATAAAAAATATGAACAGCAAAATGACAAGGAACTCACAATTATCAGCTAATGAACCTAAAAGAAGAGAAAAACAATGAAAACAAAAACTAAGCAAACAACTAGAACAGGCACAGAATCAGAGAAATGGACATCACATGGAGGCATTTCAGTGGGAAGGGAGGAATAGGGGAAAAAAGGTACAGGGAAGAAAAATCATAATTAGTAAGCTTAAAATAGATATGAAGAGATAAAAATAGTATAGGAAACAGAGAACTCAAAGAACTTATATGTACAACCCATGGACATGAACTAAAAGGGGGGAATGCTGGAGGGCTGGGGGGCAGGGTGGAGGGAGGATAAAGGGAAAAAAAATTGGAAAAACTGTAATAGCACAATCAATAAAAAATACCAAAAAAAAAAGAGCATTGTCTCAGTGATACTGAAGCCAATGTCCTGATTATTGAAATAAGAGTAGGAGACAACTGTACTGGAACAACAGTAAAGAAATGAATAAAATACAATCAAAAAAATAAAGAAAAAAGAGAAAAAATAAAAACATATTGTGTAATAATAATAATAATAATAATAATAATATTAATAAAGGATGTAGAAAGAACCCAGTATCTGTCAGGAGATAAATTCTTCTTTCATTTTAGTGTTAAAACCTTGCTTTATCAAGCAAGATAAAAGAGATGTATCTCACTTCCAACGTGCTAGCATTAGAAGTGAAAGAGCTGACAGGGAGCGAGCCCCCACGGCTGACACAGCAGCTCTGGTTAAGATGAACCCGTCAGGAGCAGAGTCTTGCTCATCACGACAGAAGTGAAGGTAAAATAACCTAAGAGGAGCAAGCCTGCTCATTGGTGGCACTACTGCAAGGTACAGTCTACTTATTTGGATGACACTTGAAACAAATTTGATTACTTCTATTTGGCTTTCCCTTAAACAAGCTATTAAAGTCAGTTAGTAGTAGTCAAGCCATATTATAAGAGGAAATATTTATCCATTACTTCCATCATGATCAAAGATGGAAATTACAGGTGAGGGAATAGAGACCAATAGTTGGTTTCACTAGTTCTTTCTTGTCTACTGAACTCTTAATGAATAGACTTCATTTTTAAAAGCCTGTGTACTTTGGATGTTTAATCTGAAGGCTCATGAGGGTTGATTAAGGACTGCCTTTATTCCTATAGCTAAACTCAGAAGTCATCTTGAATATAAAACAGATAAAGGTGGAGCAGCTCTGCTTGAAGAGGTACGCCTTTCCAAAAGGCCTTCCCCTCAGGTCCCAATCCCACACCTGTGTTCCCTGACACACCTACCAGGATCTTTAGGATCCTGTGGATAAAGTTTGAAAGTCGCTGATTTAAATTGAGGAGGACTGTTTAGCTAGTTCAAGAATGCATGCCAGTGGGGAATTTCCAATTTCTTCAGTGACTGTGATGGAATGGACTCTGAATAAAAACATGTAATTTATACTTAACATAAGCACTTATTTACCAAGTGACCCCAGGAAGACATTGTACTTAATCTGATCTTGTTTTTATTCATCCATAATATGTAAATAGACCTGCTCTCTCAAAGACTGATGCTAAAAATTAAAGGGCATAATAATGTGAAAGAAGTCTAGAAAATATATGGTATTATTATAAGGTATTATTACTGCTGAGGACAGAATCTATTTAGAGACAGAAACAAAAGTATATAATTGCAGGTATCATTAAATATATAAGGACCTAAGATTTCTTCCAGGAAAAAATTAGATATGTGATCTCTGTAAATTACTTTCCCCCTCTGTGGAATAAGGTTCCATAACCATATACTTTTTTTGAGAATTTTCAAAAAGGTTTATTGTAACAAATAAGATTTCAACTCTTTTAACAATAATTAATACGAGGCACTACATTTAACACCTCGATTGCAGATAATGTCATCATTTTTTACTTCCAGCATAATTTTTCTTAAATTTTATTTTTCAGTCACAATATTATTTTATATTAGTTTCAAGTGTACAGCATAGTAGTCAGACAATCATCTACTTTATAAAGTGGTCCCCTAATATTCCCAGTACTCACCTGGTACCATACATAATTATTATAGTATTACTGACTATATTCCCTATGCTGTACTTTACATCCCCACGACTGTTTTTTAACTATCAATCTGTACTTCTTAATTCCTGCACCTTTTTTACCCAGGCCCTCAAACCCCCTCCTGTCTGGCAACCATCAGTCTGTTCTCTGTATTTATGAGTCTGTTTCTGTTTTCTTTGTTCATTTATATTGTTCTTTAGATTTACATACAAGTGAAATCACATGGTATTTGTCTTTCTCTGACTTACTTCACTTAGCATAATACCCTCTAAGTCCGTCCATGCTGTCCCAAATGGTAAGATTTCATTCTTTTATGGCTGACTAATGTTCCATTATATATAGGTACTACCGCTTTTTTAAATGTATTGTTATTGTTGACACTATTACAGGTGTCCCCATTCCCCCCCACTTTGTCCACCTCCACCCAGCTCCTGCTCTCCCTTCCCTAGGGCCATCACCACACTGTTGTCTGTGCCTATGGGTTGTACCACCATTTTTTTTGTATCCATTCATCTACTAATAAGTGCTTGGGTTGCTACTGTAAATAATGCTGCAATGAACATAAAGGTACATATATTCTTTTGAATTATTGTTTAGGGTTTCTTCAGATATATACCCAGAAGTGGAATCACTGGGTCATAGGTTCCTTTTTTAATTTTTTGAGGACCCTCCATACTGTTTTCCATAGTGGCTGCACCAATCTATATTCACACCAGCAGTGCACAACGGTTCCCTTTTCTTCACATCCTCACCAACACTTGTTTGTTGATTTATTGATGACAGCCATTCTGACAGGTGTGAAGTGGTATCTTACTGTGGTTTTAATTTGCATTTCTCTGATGCATAATCATGTATTTCTTTTGACCTTTATCTTACTACACAGAAGCACATGATTTTTAAAGAATGAATGCCAAAAAGCTGTATCCTGAGTTAAGCTAGTGTTTTCTCTCCATTTACATTTTTATTGAATTCAGTTCTAATGAGAATGGATTAAAAAAAATTTTTTTTAATGATGTCTAAAACATCTGACACATAGTCGTCCCTGGACAAATTTCCAAAATTACCACAGTGATTATCCCTAGGACTGGCACACTTAGAGAGACTCTGACCTCTGCTAGTACTATCCTTCTTTTTATATTCAGGGGATATTTTAAATTTGTCATCAAGGAAGAGATCTTATCAGTAGGATACATATGTCTTTCAGGTTATCACTACTTCATCCATCTACATATTCTTTTACCCACAGGATAAAAACTTTTTAGCTTGGTGTTTAAAATCTCCCATAATTAGAAACTACCTGGTTGCTAGAGGAAGGGGGTAAAGGGGTGAACAAAATACGTAAAGGTAGTCAAAGTGTACAAACTTACATTTATAAGAAAATTAAACCCTGGGGATGTAATGTGCATGGTGACTATAGTTAACAATACTGTATTTTATATTTGAAAGTTGCCAGGAAAAGAGATCCTAAAAGTTCTTATCACAAGAAAAAGAACTGTAACTCTGGGGTAATGGACGTTAACTATCATTTCACAATATATACATATATCAAATTATTAGTTGTATGCCTAAGAATAATATGTTATATGTTTTTTAAATATATATTTTAAAGATTTATTTATTTATTTTTAGAGAGAGGAAAAGGGAGGGAGAATAAGAGGGAGAAAAACATCAGTGTGGTTGCCTCTCATGTGGCCCCTACTGGGGACCTGGCCTGCAACCCGGGCTTATGCCCTGATTGGGACTGAACCGAAGACCCTCTGATTTGAAGGCCACTGAGCCACACCAGCCAGAGTTGCAATAAATATTTTTAAATGAATAAGCGAAGCTCAGATGCAAAGATAACAGGGTTACTTAGATGCAAACTTTTCTTAACATCATCAAGCAATTCATATTATATTTTGATGCTATATCAGTGGGAGAAAAACAGAAGAAAAATAAATTTTCCATGTGTAAGTATTTTATGCATGCAGGGGACAAGTAAGTTAGGGATGAAGTTTATTTCAATAGTAATATCAACTAAAAACTTGGTGATTATATGTGTGTTGTATGTGTACAAACAAGGTCTGGCAGAAGTAACGTCTACTTGAGTGTGGTTGGTAGGGTAATCATATGGGTGTAATAATTTATAGTTTTAATTTGAACATTTCATGTAAAATGTGATATGGTATGCTTGAGTGTGATATTGTTATGTTAGAGAATTACATGCTTATGATTTTGTAATAAAAAAGGGGTGTTATTTGTGCTGGACTCTGTATATTTATGTCCTACATTATTTGTCTTTATTACTATTTCATTAGTCTAGTATTTTTGCTTAAAAAAACCAACACTGTAATAAAGGAATACACATGATTCCATGGATGCATAACTGAAATCACTAACAGTGGCAGTTGCTGAACCTACACCCAAAAGTTAGGCTGCAAAATATTTCACTGTGTTTTGTGTCTTATGTGTACTGAAATTGTGGTGATATAATTAAAATGTGACCCTGGTATGAAAGAAAATGGCTTGAGTTCTCTCTTATATGTGTTTTACTTTTATTATGTAAATAAAATATGAAAAAATAAAAACACATATTTTTACAAATGTTTCAAAATTCTGTTTTTAGAGTGAGACATTATAAAATGGGAGGCATTTGGGGCAGATAAAATCTCCCATGTTCAGAAACTACATGGTTGCCAGAAGCAGGAGGCAGAGAGTGAAGGTAGTCAAAAGATGCTTTTAGTTAGTAAAGGGAACCAGACTGTTATAACCTAGAAGCCTCAAGATTATAGGCCTGTGTGGCAAATAAATGGTAAGAATTTATTAATACTTTCTATTATCTACTGTTATGGAATTGCCAGTATCACCTTGAGCCTCTGGCTAAAAGTAACCCCATCAAGGAAACATCTATAGTGAAAACGATGCAGAACTGAGAAGCTCCCTCAGAACTCCCAGCAATTTTCCTATTGAGAAAGCCCTTCCCCATACCATACACTATAGAATCTTGTGGTTATTACCTGACCAAAAAATGTTCTATTTCACCATTTAAGAAAGTAGTTCATCTCTTTTTTTTTTTTTTTAAGATTTTATTTTTATTTCTTTTTAGAGAGAGAGGAAGGGAGGGAGACAGAGAGGGAGAGCAACAGCAATGTATGGTTGCCTCTTCACATGGTACTCATGGGGACCTGGCCTGCAACCTAGGCATGTGCCCTGACTGGGAATCGAACCGGGACTGCCTGGTTCCCAGCCCGCGCTCAATCCACTGAGCTACACCAGCCAGGGCCAAAGTAGTTCATCTCTTAATAACAGTCTTGGCAGTTTAAATAAACTGCCATCAAATGTGTAGATTCACCACTATACTACTCCATACCTATCCAATTATACTTTAAAGAAGAAAAATAAGGAAAAAAAAAGAAACCCTACTTGTTATAGACTGAATATTTGGTTTCCCCACCCACCTAAATTCATACAATGAACCCTAATTCCTCCCCAGTGTGGCTACATCTGGAGATGGAGCTTCTAACGAGGTAATTAAAGTTAAATGAGGTAATAAGGCTGGGGACCTGCCCTGATGTGATAAGATTAGTGCCCTTATAAGAAACACCAAAGCACTCTCTCCCTCCACTTTCCTTTCACTGCCCACCCCAGGCACCGCCTACACTGAGGGAAGGCCATTTGAGCACACAGTGGTAAGAGGCTGTCTGCAACACAAGGACCCAAGGTGAGACCTCTCACTAGACACCAACTTGCTGGCACTCTGATCTTGCAGAACGGTGAGAAAATGAATTTCTGTTGTTCAAATCACCCAGTCTGTGGTACTTTGTTATTGCAATCTGAAAAGACTAACACACTATCTCTATTATTACTAAATATTCCCTACTTCCTCATGTTTTCAGAAAATGTACTTTGTAGGATTCTACCACATGAGAAATAGTTCACTGAACTTACAGGGAAATCAGATTCATAAAAGTGCTTTATATCATTTGCAATCATTTGCAGTCAAACTGCGTTGTAAAAATTATACTTACCCTTGAAGAGGAATGTACTCTTGTGAGCTTTCAGCCCAACAGCCACTCAGCATTGCAGCAAAATAACTAGACCTGGCACTTAAAATGGCTCTAAAAGGAAGAAGGAGAAAAAACACAGGTAAATACTTATTTATTATGCAAAACATATTTTTTAATAAAACTCTCTACATTTTAAAGTATAATAATCTATTTGTTGTTTGTATCTACTGATAGCATCATTATAATAAAATTATATTTATACCTAGGTATTTTTGATTGCTTGATTATAACTAATTCCAATGTCATCCTCATCTTTTGAATAAAAATTGAAATTATTTCCATTGAGTAATAAATCATCTAAAATGGAGAAATAAAGACCAAAAGATGTTAATTTCTTGAGGAAATATTTTATCAATAAAAGAGAAACTAGAACCCTACAGGACCTGAATTCGAGTTCAGAACTCACCCTAATTATGCTTAAGAATGGCTATAGTTAGGTTTGAGAAAATGACAGTAAAGCCATTTTCTTCTGAATTTCATTTCTATCTTCTCAGATAAAATATTCATTCATTCATTCTTTAATTCAGCAAGTACCTACTGACTTCTATTCTGTGCTCCGCACTATTTTAGATGCTGGAAATACAGATGTAAATGAGATACTACAAAGAACAACATTATATACTAGTGGAAGATGGGCTGACAGAGAAAAGACACTTTTGGCAATGGCCTACTGAGTTGTCTCAGACCAACCCTCCTGCTGGAAACAGCCAGGAAAACGGGCAAAATACATACCTTAAAAAATAAAGAAATAAAGCATGATTTGAAGGCATCAAAAAGCTACTGTGGTGGCATATTTTGAGACAAGTTATGACAGAGAAGAAAAAGAGGTAACCTAAGTATTTGAGGTCACCTTTTTGATTGAGGTAACTTTTTCCATTGAGGCAATTGCCAAATCTGAAAGCAAAAGCAAAAGTTGGGAGGCTAAAAGCTGAGCATAGCTTCTAACAACCTTCACAGGCTTACAGGCACACAAATTTGAATTTGGTGTCTATCAAAGAGGGGAGGCTTTGGTGGATACCCATGATTACAGTTGGACTCTGAAGGGCTACACAAAAGGAAGAAGAATAAATGGAAAATAGACAAGCCCCCATTAGAACTGAAGGCCAGCTATGAGTCAGCTGAATTTCTGACTGGATGAAAGTGATCTGCATCTAGCCTAACTGCTGGCCGGAAGCAAAAGGAAATCTAGTCTTCATGAAAGTAACTTCACCCAGAGTGTCAAACTATTTTTATACATTTTCAATAAAATATCTAGCAATCATCTAAAGATAATTGGGAATAATAATAGACAAGTAGAAAATAAAGGAATTTCATTTACACTAGTATCTAAAAGGTCAAATAGAACAAAAAAACAAAAAAGCAACACCTCTACATTAAAAGCTATAAAACAGCTTTGAGATAAATTTTAAACGACTTAAGAGAGAGCTAAACTATACTCATGGATTTGAAGACCTAAAACTGTTAACATGTCCATTCTGCCTAAATTAATTTCTAGATTCTACACAATCTTGATCAAGTTTTTTTAATGGCAATTTACTTATTTATTTAATCCTCACCCGAGGACATGTTTTTATTATATTTTATTGACTATGCTATTACAGCTGTCCCAATTTTTCCCCCTCTGTCCCCCTCCTCTTGGTACTCTCCTTCCACCAGCGTTCCCCCTGCCCGCTTAGTTCATGTCCATGAGTTGTACACATAAGTTATTTGGCTTCTCCATTTCCCATACTATTCTTAACCTCCCTGTCTATTTTGTACCTACCAATTATGCTTCTTAATCCCTGTACCTGTTCACCCATTGTCCCTCTTCCCCCTCCCAGCTGATAACCCTCCATGTGATTTCCATTTCTGTGATTCTGTTCCTGTTCTAGTTGTTTGCTCAGTTTGATTTTTATGATTCTATTTATGACAATCTGGAAATGGCAAAACTATGGAGACAATAAAAAGTTGCCAGAGGTCTGGGAGGGGGAAAAGTTGAAGAGTTCAATTATAAGAATTTTTTAGTTTAAACTATTCTAAATGATATTGTAATGGTAGATGTAGGACGATATGCATTTATAAAAATCCATAAAACTTTATAGCACAAGAGAATCTTAGTGTACACAAATTAAAACAAAAATACTAGGAGGAGGTCAGGTCAGGGGAATCTCATGATGAAACACAGACTGTGACAAAAGAATCTAACTGTATTGCAAATATATAAAATAACCTCACTGAAGGGAATGGGAGAGAAAGGTGTGGGCCCAAATAACTTTGGAAATGAGTAGAGACTGTAAGAATAAAAGCAAAGGAACTGTATACAAGCCATTGCACTCTAGTTGGTAAAGTGATTTCCTACAGAGGTATGGATTAGCAATTCTGAAACTGCCATACATGAATACTGGAACTGAATAATTAAGTGCTACATGCTGTGTAATGAAAGCCAGGCTTCTCACTGCTATAGTGGAAGATTATAGACAATCAAGGGAGTAAGACTAGGATGTTCCATGTGGTAACAGATTAGTGTTGGAAACATTAATATGAATTCATGTTTAGCTTAATATAAAGAGGATTCATATAGAAATATTTTTAGATATGTACAGATATGCAGACTAATATATATACACATATATTTCCTTGCTCTGTCAGCTGAGAGGGCCTAAGGAAACAACAAGCATCCCCAGTGTCCAGATATTAGTTTCTAATACCATTAGAATAAAAGTAACCAGGGTTTATCAGAGAAATGATTGATGCTGGGACAGATGAGCCTAGACTATCTTTTAGAGTTAGAAAGGAAGATGCTAGACACACACACACACACACTGATTGGAGGGGTGTATGTCTAAAACCGATTGAAATGAGAACATCATCAGATAAATTCAAATTGGGGGACACTATACAAAATACTTGCCCAATACTCCTCAAACAGTCAAGATCATCAAAAACAAAAAAAAGTCTGAGAAACTTTCACAGCCAAGAGAAGCTTAAGGAGACATAACCACTAAATGTGTTATGGTATCCTCAATGAGATCTAATAATAGAAGAAGGCCATTAGGCAGAAACTAAGGAAGTCTGAATAAACTATAGACTTTAGTTAATAACAATGTCTCAATATTGGTTCATTAATTGTATCAAATGCAATATACTAAGATATATCTTTATCTCTATCCATATCTATGTTAATGGAGGAACTGAGTATGGGGGTATATGGGAATTTTCTGTATTCTCTTCTAAATTTTTCTGTAAATTTAAACTGTTCTAAAAATTATATATATAAGAAAAAATTAGGGATTCTGCTTCATCCCATGAGAGACAAGCGAGAGACTTGCCGAACCTCCACTAACAAGTAGAAAAATAAATAAAGTATGACACTGAAAAAAGGCAGTAAAGGACTCTGTTTCCTAAGGGGAGGAAAACTAATTAGGTAAATTCACAATCATGGTGCTTTTCTTCCTGAAAACAATTTTTACATCATGGTACAGGAAGGACAAACAAGCAAAACCAGGCTGTCTTGCTGGGGTGAAAAGACAAATACAGGAGCCCTGGGAGGATGAGTCAGCCAGAATTTATGGGGCACATTACTATAGAAGAGGGAGTTTTGAAGAAAAAGAGCTACATAAGTTAGTGGAGGGATCCTTTGGGTCTTTGTCTGGACATAATGTGAACACGGGGTGAAACTCCATGAAACCAGGCAAAGAGTAAAGGACCAGGGAGCTATAAACCTGATCACAGAAGGCTGGCAGACATTCCAGTTTCTATCAGCCAGCAATAGAATACTTGGGGCACTCAGAAAAGATCCCCAAAGGATCACATCTCAGTAGAATAGCTATACAACATTTAGAGGAAAAGTTACTGTTGATCCATGCTAACAATGTTTAAAAAACAAGTTTCATAAAGATAAAGCTGATCCACAATAACTTGTCTGCTAAAACAAAGTTCAGCACTCTTTTAGAAGAAAGGTAACAAAATTCAAACACTTAACAATGTAATATTCATAACATTTTGCATGTAATAAAAAATTATTAGGTATGTGTAGAAGTAGCAAAATACGAACTATAACTAGGAGAAAAATCAATAGAAACAGACCCAGAAATGAAAGATGTGATGAAATTAGCAAATAATTTTTAAAAGCTATTAGCCTGGCTGGCGTAGCTCAGTGGATTGAGCGCGGGCTGGGAACCAGAGGGTCCCGGTTTGATTCCCAGTCAGGGCACATGCCTGGGTTGCGGGTCCCCAGTGAGGACCGTGTGAGAGGCAACCATACATTGCTGTTTCTCTCTCTCTCTTTCTCCTTCCCTTCCCCCTCTCTAAAAATAAATAAATAAAATCTTAAAAAAAAATTAAAAAAAATAAAAGCTATTATAAATATGCTTGAGGATTTTTAAATAAGAAACATAATGAAGAGAGAAATAAAAGGTCTTTTTTAAAAAAAAAAACTTTTGAGAGATGAACTACATAATATCTGAAATTTAAAAATTCATACATGAACCTAAAAGAAGATTAGATACTAAAGAAGAAAAGATCGGTGCACCTATGCACACAGCAATATAAATAATCCAAACAAAACATAGGAGAAAAACAAACAAACAAAAGAAGCTTAAGTGAGGTGTGGGACTAACATACATATATAGTTGGAGGGTCATGTGGAAAGAAAAGATAAGAAAGGGACTGCAAAAAAATTTTTAAAAAATGATGGTTGTAGATTTTTCGAATTTCTTAAAAACTACAGACCCACAGATCCAATAGCTCAATAATTCAAAAACAAGGTAACTATAAAGAAAAGCATAAATGACCAAACTGCTAAAAACTCATTATAGAGAAATAAAATTAAAAAGCAGGTGTAGAAAAAAGGCACATCACATACTGACAAGCAAAGCGAGGCATGATCACAGACTTCTTGTCAGAGACAATGTAGGCCAGATAACAATAAAACTACATCTTTTTTTTTTTTAATAACAAATAGAAATGTAATAACATCTCTTATTTAATATAAACAAAAATGGACTGAAACAATTAATTGCAAAATTCTTGTCATAAGTTAGTATTGTTTTATAACATCTGCAATAAAATATATGCAAATACCACTGAATAAAACTACATCTTTAAGGCACTGAAAGAAATAAAAAATTTCCAACTTGTAATTTTGTATCCAGCAAAAATAAAAAGCTAAATGAAGACTTTTCTAAATAAACCAGAGCTGAGAAAAGTCACTGCCAGCTGACCTGTATTACAGAAAATTTTTTAAAAGTTCTCAGGCTGAAGGAAAATTATAACAGAAATCTGGAACTTCACAAAAGACAGAAAATGTTAGAAATGTGGGGAAATATGAAATATGTTCTTTCTCATTTATAAAAGAACTTAAAGATAATTATTTAAAAGAACGATGGTCTAGAGAGTTCCGGCCAAGATGGAGGCATAGGTAGAAACCCTTCATTTCCTCACACAACCAAAAGAAGAATCACCAATCTAAAATTAATAAACAATAAGGAATTCCAGAAAATCAAACTTCATGAAACTCTGACAACCACAGGATTAAAGAAACAGTCAAAGAGAACAAACAACCAGACAGGTAAGGCAGAGAACCAAGAGAAACTGTAGTGAGGCAGCAGACCCTGGGGGCAGGGCTGGCTGTTATTCAGGAGGGGCTGACTTAAGGGGAAACTGAGACTCAGAGGTGGTTGTGGACTACAGCAGTTACCACAGTAGGAGAAACTCCCAGTCTCACACAGAGTTCACTGAAAAGTGCACAAGAGACGAGCAGGCAAGCTGCACTGTTCCCTCTCTGGCCCCTCTCCCACAGGCAGCGCCAGAGCACAGCAAGGAGTTTTGCCCTGCCCAGGTGAATATTGAAGGCCCCTCCCCCTTACAACTTATCAAGGGCCCCAGCAAAGAAATAGGGCCAAAATGAAAGAACAGAGAAAAACCTCAGAAAGAGAGGTAAGCGAGGAGGATATAGCCAACCTATCTGATGGAGAATTTAAAGCCCTGGTAATCAAAATGCCCACAGAACTGATTGAACTTGGTCAAAAAATGAAAGAACAAATGAAAGATACCCAAAATGAAATAAAGCAAAATATTCAGGGAACCAACAGTGACAGGAGGGAAACCAGGATTCAAAGCAACAGTTTGGAACAAAAGGAAAAAATGAACATCCATCCAGATCAGAACGAAGAAACAAGAATCCAAAAAAATGAAGTGAGGCTGAGGAATCTCTGGGACAACCTGAAACTTTCCAATATCCGAATTATGAGGGTGCCAGAAGGAGAACAACAACAAGAAATTGAAAACTTATTTGAACAAATAAGGAAGGAAAACATCCCCAATCTGGCGAAGGAAATAGACTTTCAGGAAGTCCAGGAATCCCAGAGAGTCCCAAAGAACTTGGACCCAAAGAGATACACACCAAGACACATCATCATTAAGTTACCCAAGATTAAAGAAAAAGAGACAATCTTAAGAGCAGCAAGAGGGAAGGAAAGAGTTACCTACAAAGGAGTGCCCGTAAGGCTATCAGCTGATTTCTCAAACCTTACAAGCAAGAAGGGGCTGAAAAGAAGTATTTGAAGTCATGAAAGGCAAGGACCTACATCCAAGATTACTCTATCCAGCAAAGCTATCATTTAGATTGGAAGGGTAGATAAAGTGCTTCCCAGATAAGGTCAAATTAAAGGAGTTCATCATCACCAGGCCTCTACTATATGAAATGTTAAAGGGACTGATCTAAGAAAAGGAAGGTCAAAAATATGAAGCATAAAATGACAACAAACTCACAACTATCAACAAATGAACCTAAAGAAATAAAAGAAAAAACAATGAAAAGAAAAACTAAGCAAACTAGAACAGGAACAGAATCAGAGAAATAGACATCACATGGAGGGTTTTCAGTGGAAAGGGGGAGAGGAGGAATAGAGGGGGAAAGGTACAGAAAAGAAGAAGAATAATTGGTAGACATTAAATAGATGGGGAAAGGTCAAAAATGGTGTAGGAAACAGAATTCGAAGAACTTATATGTACAACCCATGGACATGAACTAACGTGGAATGCTGGAGGGTTGGGGGGTAGAGGGGAGATAAAGGGGGAAAATTTGGGAAAATTGTAATAGCATAACCAGTAAAATAAGTAAAAATAAATAAAAGAACAATTACAATTTATAGTGGGGTTTAAAATATATATACATAGAAATGAGGTGACTTCTGATCAAGATGGAGACGTAGGTAAACATGCCTTGCCTCCTCCCACAACCACAGCAAAAATTACAAATATACTACAAAGCAAATATCACCCAGAATTCTCAGAAAATCAGCTGTACAGAAGTCCAACCACCAAGGATTTAAAGGAGCCATATTCATCCAGATGGGTAGGAGGGCATGGAGAGGTGCAAGAGGTGCGGGAGAGGCGCAGAGACACAGAATGAGTGGTCTCACATCCACATGTGGTGGATGAAAATCAGGAAGAATACCTCTGAGCAAGGGATCCCAGACCCAGGCCAGACCACCGAGTCTAGGGTTTCAGCACCAGGAAGATAAGTCCCCATAACTTCTGCCTGTAAAAACCAGTGGGGGTTGGGACAGCAGAAGAAACTGGGATGCTCAAGAGACTCCTCATAAAGGGCCCGCAACAGACGTAGGACTCATGCAGACTCACCCCCTCTGGCATTCAGCACCAGAGCAACAGCTGGAAGGGCACCGGTGGCAGACCAGGAGAAAGTAAAGTGATTAGCAACAGGGCAAGTGCCAGGAGACAACTTCCTCCTGGGAAAAACTCCAGAGGCTAGGCAGCAGCCACTGTCCCTTTTATTAGCCCTCCCCCACACAGAGCCACAGAGTGGTGACAACATATCTGACACTCCATCAACCTGGTTCACAAAGGTTGCTCCATCCTAGTGATTACCTAAGGCTCTGACCCATCCAACATATGGGTGTGCTTTTGTACAACAGGCCATGCTACCAAGACAGGGAGTCAAAGAAACTCTACCTAATACTAGAAACAAACACAGGGAGGCTGCCAAAATGAGGAGACAAAGAAATGTGGACCAAATGAAAGAACAGATCAAAACTCCAGAAAAAGACCTAAACGAAACGAAGATAACCAACCTATCAGATGCAGAGTTCAAAACACTGGTTACCAAGATACTCAAGGAACCCATTGGGTACTTCAACAACATAAAAAAGACCCAGAAATGAAGGCAGAAATGAAGGGTTACATTAAATGAAATAAAGAAAAATGTATAGGGAACCAACAGCAGAGAGGATGAAGCCGAGAATCAAATCAATGATCTGTAATACAAGGAAGAAAAAAGCATTTAAAAAAATGAGGATAGGCTAAGAAGTCTCTGGGACATCTTTAAATGTACCAACATCTAAATCATAGGGATGCCAGAAGGAGAAGAGGAAGACCAAGAAATTGACAAATTATTTGAAAAAGTAATGAAAGAAAACTTCCTTAACCTGATGAAGGAAATAGACACAGAAGTCCAAGAAGCACAGAGCCCCAAACAGGATGGACACAAAGAGGATCACACCAAGACGCATCATAAAATGCAAAAGGTTAAAGAGAGAATCTTTAAAAGCAGCAAAAGAAAAGCAGATAGTAAGCTACAAAGGACTGTCAGCTGATTCCTCAAAAGAAACTTTACAGGCAAGAAGGGACTGGAAAGAAGTATTCAAAGTCATGAAAAGCAAGGACCTACATCCAAGATTTACTCTATCCAGCAAAGCTATTATTTAGAATGGAAGGGCAGATAAAATGATTCCCAGATAAGGAAAAGCTAAAGGAGTTCATCATCACCAAGACCTTATTATACGAAATATCTAAGACAAAGAAGATCAAAACTATGAACAGTAAAATGACCAAATTCACAACTATCAACAACTGAACCTAAGAAAAAAAAAAAAACCAAACTAAACAAACACCCAGAACAGGAACAGAATCACAGAAATGGAGATCACACGGAGGGCTATCAGTGAGGAGGGGGAGAATGGGGGAGAAGATACAGGAAATAAGAAGCATAAATGGTAGTTACAAAACAGACAGGAGGAGGTTAAGAATAGTATAGGAAATGGAGAAGACAAGAACTTATATGTATAACCCACGGACATGAACTAAGTGGGATGGGCCATGCTGGAGGGAATGGGGATACCAGTGGAGGGGCACAAGAGGGGGAAAATGGGACAACTGTAATAGCATAATCAATAAAATAAACCTAAAAAAAAGAAATAAAACCTTCAAAAAAACACTTGCACATGCACGCACACACACAACACAGCCATCAACAGTATGACAAAAGTGAAAATAGCTCTGGCTAGTGTGGCTCAGCTAGAATGGCTCTATTAATATCAAACAAAACACTTTACAACAAAGGACATTATCTATGGTAAAGAGTGATATGTTATAATGAAAATAGTCAATTCAACAAGGGAAAATAACAAACCTAAATGTGTATGTACCAAATAACAAACCTTCAAAAGACATCAAGCAAAAACTGATAGAGCTAAAGGCTGAAACAGACAAATTCACAATCATATCTGAAAACCTCAACATTCTCAGTAATTAACAGAACAAGTAGACCAAAATATCAGTTAAGTGTATGGAAGACTTGAGCAACATTACCAACCAACATAACATTTATAGTCACCCTACCCCATATAGCAGAACACACATTCTTTTCAAGGATATGTGGAACCTTCACTAAGACAGATACTCTGGGTCATAAAACATATTTCAAATTTAAGTGAACTAGTATAGAATATGTTCTATGACACAGTGGAATTAAATTAGAAATTAATTATGGAGAAATAGCTGTAAAATTTTCAAATATTTGGAAGTAAATCACACATCCAAATAATCCATGGAGCAAAGAGAAAAATTAGAAAACGTTTATTCGAATAAAAACAAAAGTACAATATACCAAAATTTGTGGAATGCAGTTAAAGCAGTACCTAGAGCTACTTTTTTAGCTTTTAAATGCTCATCTTAGAAAAGGAAAAGGTTTCAAATCAATGACCCAAGATGCCACCTTAAGAGACTATAAAAAGAAACGCAAATCATACCTATAGTAAGCAGAAGGAAGAGAAAAAGAATCTGACAATCAAGTGCAATATTTAATTCACCAAGTTCATTATAGAATTTTTATTTTTCTATAAGAGGACAAAGATGTTAACCTTAGAGTATGACTGAACCTATACAAAAAGATAAAAAATATTAAGCAGTCTACAATTCTTTCCTCAAGCATGGGGAGCTAAAATTTTAAAAACATTTTTAAATTATAAAAATAATTTTTGCTTGTGATAAACTCTAATACAGAATCTTAAAAAGTGAACATTTTAAGCCTATAGAAATAACCACTATTAACAATTTACTGGATATCCTGCCAGAACCTTTTCAATGGCAGTGTTTTCTAATACATCAATTATACTGAATTTTAATAATCTATCTGATCCTCTGACTTCATTCTTCTCAGCACAAAACACAGTACCTGGCATATAATAAGTGCTCATTAAACAATTATTTTTAACTGAATTTATTGGGTTGACATCGGTTTGCAAAACCATACAGGCTTCAAGTATACAACTCAACAAAACATCTCCAAACTGCTCCATGTGCCCTTGTCCCAAGCAAAGTCTTTTTCCAATCCCATCCCCCCTTGCTCACCTCCACCTACCCTAAATAATTCTTAATGAAGAATACTATTAGAATTCTATCCCTCCATCTATTTACTTTATCTGACTATACCTAATGGTAAAGATACGTAAATATATAGTATGTCATGATTTACACGTGTGGCTGATCACAAGACTGCATCCCTTTGATCTTTGACTGTATAACTGACCTATGTGGCCCAGCTACAGCACTCTCAAATCTATACCACATTGGTCCCAAGGCTACCTTCTCACTGGCTGTTCCCTGCCCAATCATTGAGCACACCAGGGATACCGAAGTAGTCCTATACCTGGGAGACAGGGTTGCTGATAGGTGACTCTGGCTTGTAAACTTTCCACCAGTCTGTTGAACTTCCCTCAGAACTGCACTGTAGTCTAAGATGCTTCTACCCAAGCCTCCTTCCTTTCCTTTCTCCTTCACTCAGGGTTAGATGAACATTTCAGTTTAACAGCTCTCCTAGTCATCTCTAAATTCCTTCCCATGTTCTCTCACATGCATTTACCTTAATAAATTTCTTGCAAGTCTAAACCCATCTTTGTGTCTGCTTCTCAGAAGACCTGAATTAACACAGCATGCTAGCTATTTCCATCTAAGTAAGAATAAAAGCTTAAATAATTACCCTCATCCTGAGACAGAAACTTAGAAAACATTCCAATTTAATCAGTATACAAGTCTAGGTTTAAAAAATAATGTTGTAGATGACATGGTATATTAAAAATTTTTGCCAGATTTTTCATTTTCCAGCATGCCAAAAACTATTTTCTCCTTTTGATTAAATTTAATTTCAGCTGACAAGGCTGCTTCTGGCTCTGCTGAGATGCCCTAATTTCTCCCTTGCTCCTGCTTTAATACATCACTATTCAATACTGCCTGGTGTTAACTGAACTAGATTCACTACCCCCGGCAGAACAATGGCCTGGATTACTCAGAGAAGCTCTAAAGAAGGAATTTTTACCAGGACTATTTTCTAAAGTATTCTTGCTTCCAAGAATCTATTTTTCCTTTTTGTTCCCACATAACTTAATAACGGTTAAATCTTGAGTGGTGAACCCAACGTTGTGGAGCTGTCACTATTACTCGTCCACTTCCTGGCAAGTATTTTAGAGAACATAAACTTTAATACAATGCTTCCCCTTTCAAAAAAGGAAAGTTAGCTTTCTCTGGAGATATCCACTGACTACAGCTTTCACAGGATTAGCCTTTCTTAAATTAAAAAATTATTTATCAAATGTAGTGGATGCCCTATAATCCAACACAGTTAAGACTGATAGTTGCTTGGGTAATCAAAAAATCAGGAAAGAGTTTTAAAAATAATTTTTACATATAATCATTTTTTAAATTACTTTGTTGTTGTTTGATTACAGTTGTCTGCATTATCTCTCCTTCCCTCCCCATCCAAACCCACCTCCCTCCCTTGCTAATTTTATTCTATTTAAAATATAAGTATGCATTCAGTCACAAATCTTTCATCATAAGGCCAATCTTTTATTAATGTGGGTTCATTAATGGAAGCCTCATATTTCTTGGAAAAACTCTAGCCATATATGCTCTCTAGGATTTCTAAACTGTTCTAAAGTAAGGAAGGAAATTTAAAATTTCATGAAGCAGTCTGAATTATAGAATCATTTTGTATTTTTATAACTTCTCCTCAAACTTTTATAATGTTTCATCTATACTGAATTCAACATTTTAAAAGTGCCTCTCCTTCATTAAATCATTCCCAAGCATTCAGTTTAGTTTTCACCAGAACAGTTAACTCTCCTTTCATATTTAATATATCATTGGTTTACATAATATTTCAGTAAGTTCTGCCATCAAAATAATAAATTCAAATGGTATTAAACAGGTTTGGTAACCTAAGTGACCCCGGAAGACACAAATTCAATAACAGGAACGGAAATGTATAGGTATACTAGAGACCGGCCTCCTAAGCCTTGAGAGTTCTGCAAACATGCTGTTAGCAGGTTCTACAGAGAACATCTAAAGGTCTACTCAAGTTTAGTTATGGGGCTTCTACAATATAGGGGTGGTGTGTTTCTTTTCAGGCACCCAGTGCCTTTTGCTTTGCCCATTGCAACTGCCCTCAAACGTCTGTGACCAAGGAATTTCACCTGTTTCCCCCTATTGTTCCCACGCATCATTTATTATTATTGTAAGCCTCTCAAGTGGACAGCATTGACCATTTGTCACTAATAATTAGTATTAAGACATTAGTAACTCACTTTACTGCATGGTAATTTGGAAATTTATTTTAATTATTTCATTAAAGCTTGCTGGCGAACATAGTAACAGAGGGAACAGGTACTGTTTAAAACACTTTAAATGAAATAAGTAATGTATTCTTCACAATCACCCTGTGATCAGGGAACTTCTATAATCCTCATGTTTGATAAGGGCCCTGAGGCACTGAATGGTTAAATGACTTGCTGAAATTCACTCAGCTCAAAGACAGTGGAGCTAGAATTCAAACCCAGTTAGACAGGCTCCACATAGTCCACATACTCTTAACTACTCTGTTATAAATAACTTCTTTGGCTCAATTGTGCCATCATAAGCAAGTGATTGGCATCAAACTGTCTTGCTCCAGGCACTGGGCTGGGGATCAAGATGATGACTGGAAAGAGCAACTAGCAATTGGAGAGAGATTCTTGGAAAAATGGGGGTATCAGGGATGTTTTTCAGGAAGGAACTTGAGCATGAGAGGAATACAGAGGCTCAGAGAAAAAAACTACCTCATTACCATACCAATATGAACATATTATGGTAACTAAACTAGCAACCTAAGCTGTTCTAAAATTTGAGACCTAAACTGAATGTAATTCTGATCATAAATCCTGGTCTTTGCGAGTACTTGCATTGATCTTTCAATATATAAGTATATATAATTTAAAAACCACAGCAGGCACATTACAAATGAATTTTGAGCCATACTGCTATAGTAGGATAAATGCAGACACTGATCTAGCAGAAAGTTCTACGTTGGGCTTCAGACCACATTACACGAGTACATGTTTTCGAAACTGCTGACATAATATTCCTTGAACTGAATAATAAAATTAATATATACTAAACAGAGAGATGTTTGAGTATGGACTACAAAGGTAATCTTAGGATTTAGAATTTGCCAATTTGCCATTGTAACTCACGTATCTGCATTATAGGGGTGCCAGAAGGAGAAGAGAGAGCACAAGAAATTGGAGGCTTATTTGAAAAAACAATGAAGGAAAACTTCCCTAACTTGGTACAGGAAATAGTCATGCAAGTCCAGGAAGCACAGAGTCCCAAATAAGACGGACGCAAAGAGGCCCACTCCAAGACACATCATGCTTAAAATGCCAAAGGTTAAATACAAAAAGAGAATTTTAAAAGCAGCAAGAGAAAAGCAGATAGTTACTACAAGGGAGCCCCCGTAAGACTTTCAGCTGATTTCTCAAAGAAACTCCGCAGGCCAGAAGGGAGTAGCACAAAATATTTAAAGTGGTAAAAAGCAAAGAACTTCAACCAAGATTATTATAGCCGACAAAGCTATAATTTATAATTGAAGGACAGATAAATAGCTTCCCAGACAAGAAAAAGCTAAAGGAGTTTCATCATCACCAAACCAAATATTATATGAAATGTTAAAGGGTCTTCTTTTAAAAGAAGATCAAAACATGAACAATAAAATGGCAATAAATACATATCAACAACTGAATCTAAAAAAAAAAATAAACAAACAAGCAGAACAAAAACAGAATCATAGATACAGAGAACACTTTGATGGTTGCCTGATGGGAGGGGGTTGGGGGAGATTGGTGAAAAAGTTGAAGGGATTAAGAAGTACAAATTGATAGTTACAAAATAGTCATAGGGATGTAAGTACAGCATAGGAAATAGAGTAGCCAAAGAACACATATCCATGATCCATGGCCATAGACAACAGTGTTGCGATTGCCTGAGGGATTGGGGGGTGGGGAGGCTGGGTGGAGGGGCACAAAAGGAAAAAAATTGGGACAACTGTATTAGCATAAACAATAAAATATATCTTCGTTGGTGTGGCTCCGTGGACTAAGTGCAAGCCTGCAAACCAAAGGATCACTGGTTCAGTTACCTGTCAGGGCACATGCCTGGGTTGTGGGCCAGGTCCCCAGTAGGGGGCATGCGAGAGCCAACCACACATTGTTTCTCTCCCTTTCTTTCTCCCTCCCTTCCTCTCTCTCTGAAAACAAATAAAATCTTTTTTAAAAAAATCTATTTACAAAAATAATTCTCCATTGTAATTCACATAAGGTCACTAACAACAATGGAGGAACACTTAAACCAGATGCTCTTAAAATATATCCTTAGGAAATTGCCAAATTAATAGGTTTATTTTTTACTGGTAGATGAATAAAATGAAAAAGGAATGTGAGCAAGAGATGTCCTGGAATACAAATATAATAATATTCTAGACACAGCTCCTAAAACACAGTCCATTGTTGAGCTGTACAAAAAGAGAGGCCAAATACAGACACTGTCTGAGGACATACTGAAAATGGTCATAGGGTCCTGCTTTCCCTATGATAACAATAGTCTTAGGACTCTATCAGCATTACTTTATTAGGATGCCCATATCGTATCAAGAAAAACCGGGACACAAAATTAAATTAATTTTTAAAATAAAATTGTGTGGGCTCCTCCCCACCAAAAAGAAACACACACACACACACACACACCATTAACTAGGAAATACACGAGTATACACATGATATAGAAAATATATTGATAACTCTGTATTACACTGTATTTTATTATACATAATATAGATTTTATAAAAATTAGGAAGGCATATATATGTGTATACATGTAATTAAAAACATACATTCCCAGAGAGAAAAGTTCAAATTCTGAATGGTAAATAGTCTGGATGAAACTGGCAAACCTCGAGTTTAGCAACATACTGCTGTCAATTAACTGGCAAAGCCAGTATGATTTTTGAAAGCACAAACATCACTACTGTTTGGTTTGGCAGACTCCTGAAGTCTGAACCCACTGCTAATGTTATTAAGGCTGTGCACCCTTGAACCTTGAAGACTGCTTCTTGCCACTGCAAACAGTCTGATTCTTCCTCTCCAGGAGCACCAGAATAACTTACCAACGTTCTATCTGAAACACAGAGAGGGAAAGAGAAGAGCTGTCTGGTTTCCTCAGATTTCTGGTTCCAATTCTAGTCTATTGTGAGGCCCAGCTATGCTTCTTTCTCTTGAGTTCTAACAGAAAATCTCTATCTCTTACTAATTTTTTTCCTTCTTTTATGCTGATTTTAGTTACTTGCAAAAAAGAACCTGACCAAAACAGGCAGCAGGCTTTAATTTGAACTCTAAAAGCCTGGAATGTCTCAGCAACCCAATTTTAAAGCAGAATAATGGTTTGTTTTTTTTTTTTAAGTACACTGAAATATTAAACCTCCTAATCAATGCTATTCATGAGAATCATCCATTTTGACTGAAAGATTCAGCCAAAATGAATTCAGAGAAAATACATGTCATTCATGTGGAAATAATCATTCTCATTACTACAATGCCCGTGAAATTAAAAACTGTTTTAATTACATTTTCTGTGACCGTGGCTTTCAAACCTATTTTAGGCAACAGAATATTTTCTTCTAATGAAATCTTAGGTTCATGCCCAATGCAAAACATAGATCTGCTCTGGCTGAAGCATGTGCACATCTGGGCGGGGGCATGTAGGCGCGTGTGCACCTGCAGGCAGAAAATCCTGCCTGAAGAAATTAAAAACTCTTCCCTGTCAGAAACGCCCAGAGGCAACACCACAGAACTTGTGTGGCCTATGTGAATCACAGCTTGAAAGCCACTGAGCCAGAAAAAGACAGTCACCCTTTTACACTTTATACTGTCACAACCAAGACACCAAATCAATCACATGCCTATTTACCTGTGAGTTTTAAAACTTTTTCCATCAACATAAATATCAATATCTGGACAACAATGTTTCACATAAAGTTTCAATAAGTCTTCTCCTAATTCAGATGCAGGTTCCAAGTCATAAATATCTTCAAAAGAGAAAAAAAGACTAAAAATTAGTTTCTTTAATATTAGAAATATCCTAAAAATGTGTATTATAATATTAACAAGAGGTTTTTCCACATGGTTACATTGATTAGCTACTGAAAAAGAGCAAAACTGACTGAAGTATTTAAGTGGTAAATTAAAAATAAAACAACATTTGCCCTGACTGGTGTGGTTCAGTAAATTAGGCGTCATTCCACAAAGCAAAAAGTTGCTGGTTCGATTCCCAGTCAGGGCACATGCCTGGGTTGTGGGTTTGGTCCCCGGTTGGGGTGGGTGCAAGAGGCAACTCATCAATGTTTCTCTCTCACATCGATGTTTCTCTCTGCCTCTTTCTCCTTCCCTTCCCCACTCTCTTAAAATAAATAAATAAAATCTTAAAATAAAACAACATTTAAAAATCATCTATACTTTCTGCTTTGAAATAAATATTTCCACTTATTTTTAAATATAGATATACATTTAAATATAGGTAATGTTATCATAAAATTATACACCAAAATTGAAGCCAATGCATGAACATCTGACTTAGAAACTTAGGAAATCTTCCAATTTTGGCATTTTTCACTATTTAATCCCTTCTTATTCTTGGATTTATGGCTAGAATGATGTGTGAACCAATAGAAATTCAACTGAAATTAACGGAATTTACAGAATATTATGAGTTTAGTACTATACACAGTAATGGAGAGGTATACAAAGTAAATTATTTTATAAACTACCTCTAGTTCAAAAGATTCACAACTTAGGTAGTGGGAAGTAAAATATAAAACACGTATATATGTATGTATGTTTATGTGTATGTGTGTATGGAAGGAACTGTGAGGCAAGGGAAGCAGCTAAGCAGATTTAGGATTGGATAGTCTGAATAGCTCTGTGTAGGGGAACGGGGGGTTATGGGCTATAAAGGTGGTCTCTAGCTGTCTGGTACCTGGCCCTGGAATGATTAAGGCAGAGGAATACAAGGTCTGTCCAGGAAGTACCCAGCCATGTAAAAAATCAAGACATTTATTGAAGAGGATACATAATACAAGAAACACTGTACATAGGACAATGATGCCTCAGTCCCCTTCAAAGTAGGCACCTTGGGACCTCACACAGTCCTCTCAATCACCATCAACTGCCCTGTCACATTTTCCTGAATCTCATCGACAGCATGAAATCTCTCCCCTTTCAAAGGTGATTTTACCCTTGCGAAAAGCCAGAAGTTGCAGGGCACCAAATCTGGGCTATAGTGGGGGCTGAATCACCTGGTGATTTGATGTTCCGCCAAAAAACTCTGCATGAGATGTGACGCGTAAGTGGGTACATTGTCGTGATGAAGCTGCCAATCACCAGCTGCCCATAGCTGCGGCCTTCTGAATCATACAAATAGTTTTCATGGAGGAATGTTCGATCTTAATGTAAAATCTGATGCAGATTCGTTGCTCTACTCCCTCAGTCATTTTGAATGCGACAGCCACACAGTACACACACTCATTCAATATTGTCTATTGCCCCATTGACTAGTACGTTAAAGTTGTCACTGTTCACATATGTGCATTCCAGTCCACTCTCCTTAGCTGCCAGGTTACATCGATGTCATGCAAACCTTTCTTGTTATATTAACAATGGCTGGACTTTTCCTGGGCATAATACATACACATTAAAAACACTACACTGTACATTATGGCTTTGGCAGTCCAAAACTTTCATCAGTACACCTGGTAAGTATCAGTCATGGGGGACAGATTCCTACTAAGCAAATTTACAAATTAAGTATAAACCAGAATGCCAATATAAATCAGAATGCCAATATTGGCTCTACTATGAAAGGAGATCCATAATCTGAACCCTGCTCAATATCTCCACTGCTACCTACCACCCTAGTCCAAGCCACCATCACCTTGCAACTCGATTTCTGCCGTAACTTCCTAACAGGTTTCCTACTCTTGGACCCAACAACCTATTTTTTAATTTTTTATTCATTGATTTTAGAGAGGAGGAGAGGAAAGAGAAACACGCACACATATCAATTTGTTGTTCCACTTATTTGTGCATTTATTGGTTGATTCTTGTATGTGCCGTAACAAGGCATTAAACCCACAACCTTGGTATATCAGGACGATGCTGTAAACAACTGAGTTTCCTGGTCAGGGCCCCCCACAGTCTATTTTAAACAAAGCATTTAGAGGCGTATTTTAAAACGTAATTTAGATCTTGGCCCATCCCTGTTCAAAACCATCTGGCTCTCTCCATTTCTTTTAAAGTAAAGCCAAAGTCTTACAATGGCTTACCAGGCTCCACAACATCTGACTCCTTATTACCTCCCTGCCTACTCTTTTGCTTATTTCCACACTGAACTCTTTCTCATTCCTCCAAATGGCCGGTTATATTTCCATGTTAGGATATTTTCACAGCCATTTTTTCTGCCTTGAACTCTCCTCTCCTAGGTAACCATTTGGCTAACTTTCCTACTGCCTTTATTTATTTATTTTTTAATTTCTTTTATTGTTGTTCAATTATAGTTGCCCCCAATTTTCTTCTTATTGCCTTTAAGCTTGGTCTACACGCCACATTTTCAATGAGGCTGACTCTGACCACCCATCTATAATTACAATTCCCATCACTAATGCTCTATTGGGGAGAAAAAAATTACTCTTCCAGGTTATTTCAGCTGGTCTAATAATTACATCAAGATGAGGCAAATTAACAAGAGAAAATAACCAAATTTAATTACATACATACACAGGGGAATACCACATATATGAGAGGTTCAGAGATAGAAAGGTAAAATGAGTTTAAAATGACATTCTGAGCTAAGGAGTGAGATAAAGTGCTTGGAACTTCAGAGGAGAGAACAATAATTAAAGGGATGATAAGAAGAACGGATATTCAGGAATTAGATGTTTGCCCTGCAACACAGATAAGTCAATAAAAAGTTATTTCTGATAACAACTCTTATTATGGGCAAGGCTCACAATTTAAACTGTTTAAGGGAGAGGTAAGTTTCTCTTGACTGCACAGAGTCTCAACTGCCTTCAGCTCAAAATAATCCATAGGCCAAAGTGGCACATCTTGGGGATTCTGTTCTGAACCCCTTCAACTCCCAATCCCCCTTTATTTGTCCTGTTTTTATTACAGCATGTCACCTTCTAACTTCCTTACTATGTTTATTGTCTATCTCCACTCCATCTCCACACCGTCTTTAATTAGAATGTAAGTTCCAAAAAAGTTGGGAATCCATTGTAGTCACTGAAGTATCTCTCAGACCTAGAACAGTACCTGACACACAGTAGATCCTCAATAAATTATTTGTTGAGTAAATATTCTACATAATGAAGATTTTTTTAAGGAAAAACATAAAAGTACAACCAGAAATAGGAAGGGGAAAAGGAAAGATCCTACTATTTCTAGATATTCCTACAGAAAAATTAAAGCACATAAATTAATGGGATATAGTCAGGAGAAATAGCCTTCATTTTGATGATTCAAAGATCAGAGTCTGATTTTCGACACAAAGGAAAAATCTAGAAATTTTTCAAAAGAAAACCAAGTGCCCTGGCCAGACGTCTCAGCTGGATGGAGCACTGTCCCCATGTGCCAAGGTCACCAGTTCAATCCCTGCTCAGGGCACATTACATGAGTCAACCAATGAATGCCTGAGTAGGTGGAACAACAAATCAATGTTTCTCTCTCTCATTCTCTCTCTCCCTTCCTCACTTTCTCTAAAATCAAGAAATAAAAAAAAAAAAGGAAAAAAGAACAAAAATAAAACCAAGTTAATTTGATACATTGTTATCTATCTCAAGTCCCATTATGTATTCAAATGACCAACATAACTTGAATATAATAAAAATATGTATTTGGTCTTCGTTCTCTGGTTCCCGGCACAGAGCTCCTAAGACTCTTGGCATTTCCTAAGTTATAGGAAAGACTTTTGGTATTCATAATAAGCCCCTTTCAACCACACCAGAGTTTATGCTAATGAGGTGAGCTCTACATGACCACTAGATGACCCCTAGATGAACTCATGATGGGTGTTGGTCACCAGAAAGACCAAACTCTGATTTCAAAGTGGGAACTCTCAGCCCTGACTGGTGTGGCTTATTTGGTTGGGCATTGTCCTGCACATCAAAAGGTTGCCAATGTGATTCCCGGCAGGGTACATGCCTGGGTTGCGGGCTAGGTCCCCAGTTGGGGATGTGCAAAAGGCAGCCAATCAATGTTTCTCTCTCTCTCTCTTTCTCCCTCCCTTCCCCTCTATCTAAAAATAAATTAATTAATTAATTTTTTTTTTAAGTTGGAACTTTCAACCCCGTGCCCTCTCTACCCCCCACACCCTTGGGGAGTGAAAAGGGACCGGAGGTTAAGTTATAAAAACACTTGCTCAGTGAGATTCAGAGAGCTACTGGGTTGCTCAACATATTGACATGCTGGAAGGGTGGCTGGCACACAGGGAGAAGGCATGGACGTTTGTTCTGTATACTGTCCCTTCCCGTCCATACCTCACCCTATGCATCTTTTCCACTGGTGTGTTCCTGAGTTGTACATTTTAAAATAAATAAACTTAATGAAATGTTTTTATGAGTTCTGTTAGTCCAGTAAAGTATTAAACCTTGAAGGGAGGTTGTGGGAAATCCTGTATTTGTAGTTGCTGGGCACAACTGTGGGTAGTGAATGTGTCACTCCAAAATATATCACTGTGGGTAGTGAATGTGTCACTCCAAAATATATCACTTTGGCATAAGGAGCATTTTGAGCTAAAGGCAACTGAGAACCAGCAAATGCAGGAAAAGCTCTTTACAACTCCCCCTCCCCCCACAATATAAACAAAGTATAAATTTTTCCTCTGGTAAAGAAAATTTACATTTATAAAGCAAAGTTCCATCTGTAAAGGTATCTCTTTACTAGGAAGAAACAATTCTCATCACTTGGCTCATCTACATAACAATACAACCCTTACTTACCATTCATTTTCTTCCCTCACCTTTCCACCACCCAGTAGCTCAAAACTTTGTTAGCTTAAAAAAATACATAAGCCTCAATCATCTGGCCACCTCCTTGAATCTCATTTCTTTGTGAAACTCCTGGAGCAAAAGTACTAATGAAAATCTTTTTCCCCCTCCAGTTAATCGGTTTTATCTCAGTTTAATTCTTAGGCCAGCCACAGAACTCAAGGGGGTAAAAGGAACTTTTTCCTGTCCTACAGTAGCCTAGGAACCCCATTTGTGGCTTGTTAGGAACTGCCCTGCCTGTTTTCAGAAGCTGTAGCCCCCCATGGCTAAGGCTGAGTAAGAGACCTTGGGACCATAAGCCACTAAGGAGACAAAGCTTATCTTTTATCTTCCCAGCAGGGGCACTGCCTCTGCCTGCTTTTACTTCATCCTGCTTGGCCCCAGGCAAATGACTGGTTAGCCAATGATGGGTAAGATTCCTCAAGGGAGGGACCACCTAAGACAGGCATGGTCGTGAAGGGGCCCTCAGGGAAGGACTGGGGGAGCTATAGAAAAAGGGGGTGATGGATCCTCACCCTTCAGCTTTGACATAGCCTGAGTCCTCATTCTGTCTGCAAGAAGTCTCCTACTCTCTTGGTTGCCTTACTTCCCCTGCCTGACTAAGCCTGAAACAATGCTGGAGGGTGGTGCAGCCCTGGGCAGGAGTGGGCGGTTCCTCGGGGTGAGCAGGCCTAAGAAATAATGAATAAAATCCTGTGAAACCTGCTTTGCTAAGAATATCCTCAATTTTCTAATAAGGGTCCAAGCATGAAATGAGTTTGTTTCCCAAAGTTTTATGGCCCTATAGCTAACTGACTCTGACTCAGAATAAGCCCTCAAAGTTCTTTGAATGTTATCTATTGTTTGATCATCACTGCCTGACAATGATGAATGAAGACCTTCCTTGAGGCAATGCTCCCATAAATCAATAAAAGCCTATCAAGGCAAGGATCGGGGCACTCTCTCTCTCAGAGAGGGGCCGTGCTGTCCCTTTTTCTCCATAGGACTTCTGTAGTCCATGTGAATTTGTTCATCTTATCCACAGCATATGGACCCCGCTGGATGGAGTCCGCATCAGTGGCTAGCATCTGAAGTGGGGACAATCTTCTGTGACTAAACCCTTAATCTGTGAGGTCTGTGCTAACTATGGATAGTTAGTATCAGAACTGGATTGTTGGGTACCTAGTTAATATCAGAGAATTGGTTGGTAACCACACACATTTGGTGTCAGGAGTGGTACCAGGGAAAAATGACACAATCATAGAAATCCAAAACTCAATGTTCTTCAAATTGAAGTCACCAACCCACTCTATCCTTAACTTACTCTGCTTATACTCCTTTAGTCTGCAAAATAGTACCACCAAACTCCTGAAAGTGGTTTATGAGTAAGGTGACCACATGTCATGGTTAGCCTAGTTAATGTCTGCTACCCCAGAATAATTATCAATAGCAATAATAATTTTTCACCTTTCACTCTTTCAAAAGGGTCCCAGATTGGACAATAAAATATGAGGTCATCCTTTATCTAAGGCTGTTCATGATCAGGCTTCTGCTTATATCTCCAGGCTCATTTCTTTTTGTGGTCATTTCTATCCCCTACTCCACTCTCACAACAAACCATTTCTGATTTTCCAAATATGCTATGTACTTGGATCTCTCTGCCTCTAGGCACGTTGCGTCCTTTGCCTGGAATACTATCCAAAACTGCTTTTTCTTTTAGGACTCAATTCAGATATCACTTCCTCCACATAGTTTTCTCCAGAAGCCTGAGTCCAGGTAACATGTACGCAATTGTGTCCTCATCACACTCTGTACACAACCCATCTATCTCCTACTAAACTGCAGGACAGGAATGCTACCTGTTTTGTTCACTCGTAAATCTTCAAAACCTAGCACAAAGTTGATTCTCAATTAAATAATGTGATGAATAATCAGAATGGTATTCCAGGAACAAATAGCAAGTGCTAAAGTAAATGGTGACTAAATATAGTTCTCTGGAGGGCAAAGCCAAATAATTCAGTACGACAAGAGTTTATGGAGATTGAGAGGGTTTTGAAAACAGGGTGGCATGGAGTTCTAGGCAGCAGCCAGTTCACAAAATCCCTTTATAGCACAGGAAAGAATTTGAGATTTATATTAAGGCTATGGGAGACCACTAAAGAATTTCAGTAAGAGGAGCGCCACGATCAGACTTGCAATTAACAGGCATTGTCCAATGATATTAATGGAGGGTGGCACGATGAGAGGCCTGGCAAGTGGCTGGTGTACAAATTTTCAAGGAAAATAGCAAAGTCCTGAAATAAAGAAATGGCAAGAGGATATAAAAGAGAAGTATTTATGAATATTTAGGAGATAAATCAATATATATGGTCATGAAAAAAGAGAGTAAATGAGTAGAAAGACAATGATAATTCACACTACTAGAGTATTTAAACAAAGAACAGGTTGGGAAAGGCAGGTGACTAAGTCAGTTTGGGAAAGATTAAATTTTGAGATATTCAAGATATACAGGGAGGAAGAAAAGTATGTTTACAGTTGTGAGTATGTGAAACACAGAGGTTATTCTTGTATTGATAATTGCTATTTTATTATTTTCCATACGAACAACTGTAAACCTACTTTTTCCCCACTCTGTATTTAGACAGATATGCCTATTCAGCAGTTAGATATAAAGCTTAAAAAAATTGGGAATATTAATTATTTAAAGGACAGAAAGGTGATGTGTTAGTAAAGGAGAATGAGGAGTGGCCAAGATGGAAAATCAAGAGAGCACAATGTCATCGAACACGGAAGAAGTATCCAGAAGGGCGGCACTGACAGTACGAAAGACTGCAAAGAAATGAATGAAATATGGACAAGTGTCTGTTAAACTGGTAAACATGGAGGGTTTCCATGTAGTGATGGAGAAAGTAGCGAAAAGGCAGGGGGTTGAGGGGTAAAAGAACTCTTTTCAGTTATACTTACAACTTGTTTGCCTGCTTTAATGGTTGTGCTGGAGCCATGGCAGAGCTCTAGACTAGAGCCAGGAAAAATGGGTATTAAATACCAGCTCTGCCAACTGGTCTATATGTACGGCCTTAGGAATGTCCCTTACACTCCGAGTCTTAGAGTCCTATCTATAAAATCAGTCTGTGACCACTTACTCTTAGGGTTACCTGAGACTAAAATATATGAATGGATTTATCTCAAGCCTAGAATAGACACACATTCATTCATTCACCATAACATAATTAGGTATGGTGAATGTATATCATAGGAATCTGAGCTTAAATCACTTTGTTACTATTATTGCACTAAACTTCAGTAACAAAATCCATTAGTTAACTGACACTTTCATATAAATACATTTGATTCTGCTGTAACACTTGTTTTGAAAACATAAATGTGATCCAACACAATTGATATATTAGGAAACAATCTGAGCCTAAGATAGAATTTGCATTTGCTTAGGTGCAAGTTCATCCACAAGAAACACTAGGTCAATGCAGAACTGAGTCATGTAAGGATATACAAAACACACATAAACACCTAAAACATCAGACCCTTTTCATGAAGATGGTGCCCAAAGCAAAGAAGGAAGCCCCTGACCCTCTCGAAGCTGAAGCCAAGGCAAAGGCTTTGAAGGCAAAGAAAGTAGTGCTAAAAGGTGTCCACAGCCAAAGAAAAAAAGATCCACACGTCACCCCCCTTCCAGAGGCCCAAGACACTGCAGCTCCAAGGGCAGCCTCAATATCCTCAGAAGAGCGCCCCCAGGAGAAACAAACTTGACCACTATGCCATCATCAAATTCCCCGACTACTGAGTCAGCCATGAAGAAGATAGAAGGCAACAATATACTTGTGTTCATTGTGGATATCAAGGCCAATAAGCTCCGGATCAGGCAGGCTATGAAGAAGCTGTATGACATCGACATGGCCAAGGTCAACACCCTGATCACACCTGATGGGGAGAAGAAGGCATATGTTTGACTGGCTCCAGACTATGATGCTTTGGATGTTGCCAACAAAAGTGGGATCATCTAAACTGAGCCTAGCTGGCTAATTCTAAATATAAAAATTTTATACTAAAAAATAAAAAACCCCAATAAACACCTGAAAACATCTACTAGATACCTCAGTTCACCATATGTTATGAGCCACACTCATCCATATCTGGCTTTACAAATTTCCATCTTATTTTAGATGTATTTCAACCAATATTTGGGAGATCCTTTTCTATTAATATATTTGTGCTTCTGTATGGTCTGGCCTTTCAGAGAAGAACACTGGCAAATTTAGATAAAGGATTATTAAACAGTAAACATGCCTTGGAAGGTGTGACACCCCAAAAAGATTTAGAGACTTTCCTCACCCCCAAACTGTAACAGAACCAGTGGGTTCTATTGCCCGCCACCAATAAGAACCATGACTCCCAATGCCAGTCTTGCGAAAAGGAAAGGAACTATTTATTCAAAAGTTATACAGGTTTAGAATAGTGATGAAATTCTGCCATTAAATCCCAAAGTCTGTTTAGAAACAAAAGAATACCCATAATCACACAGTCCTGCCTCCACAGAGGTGCAGTAACTGGGGGACCTCCTCCTGGGTGCATCAGGGCTTAGAATCATGCCCATCCCCCGGCCTCATGAGTAGCAGGCACAGCTACTTAACATTACTAAAACACCGGCCAGTTTCTTTAGATATGCAAAGTAACTCTCAATGGCCCTGCTCTGCTTCTCGTCCCCCGAGCCATGTTAGTGGGGGACTGTCCTATATTCCTGGGCACCCCAAGTTCTGAACACCTGTTACAAAACCACTTATTTCCTTACACACCAGAGTAGTGAAGCTACTTTCCTCTCCCCTCGCCAGAGAAAATTTACCTTCCAAAGTGAAGTACTATCTGTCTGTCTGTCTCTTTCTCTCTCTCTTTCTAGGAGGATGGGCAAATCTGCCAGCAGCCTATAAAAGTTTCCTAATTTCTGTGCTGCTCTCTGTGGTGTAATCCCACTGCAAGTGAAAGATCCTCACCACATAGCCCTATGGGGGCTGGGTGTTGGGAACTAGCACTAAGATGCTCTGTAAGTAATAAACAGTTTGTCTCCGATCCAGAGATCTCGAGTTTCCTATAACAGTATTTAATATATCTATATATCTATGTTTATATCTTTAATATCTTCCTTCCATCAATTCACAGTAACACACAAGCTGCAACCCCACTGACACCCACTTCCACAAACAAACTGAAGGTCCTTTGCAAGGCCATATGACATATTTATTCTAGTATTTATAGATTTCTTCACCTTTTAACGTGTTTAAAACTGAGCTACCATTTTCATTACATTCCTATCTTTTTAAAATGTGCCATGACAAAATTTTCAGTACTTTTTTTGTGTCATGACAAAAAGTAATGGTGATTTTTGTGTTGCATGGTGTTTTTAAGAAATGCATATACTGTGTAACAGAACTGACTCTATAGTCTGGTAAAGCTTTTACTGGCATAGATTAGAATAAGGATTATAATATGTGAAAACTTAAAAGAAGAATTGTAAATTATGTGTATTTAATTCATAATAACTCCATCTCCAATTACCGGGGAATGCTGAGAGTTGACCATACTATTATTTTCATTTACCCACAAAATTTACTTTCATTTACTTATTATAAAAAGAGCAGTAGAGCTGGTTTTTGAAGTGCGCTTTCTCTAATGTATCAGAATATACTTTCATGTCTATAAATTGTTTTAAAAATCAACAAATAAAATGACTCACCACTGGATGTAAAATTGTCCTCTCTATCATTGGTATCTGGAGTTTCATGATTCAGAAGAGAACAATCAGGTGACTTTTTATCTAAGAACTCTGCAGGTGGTCTTCCATCATGGTCCGTATACTTTTGAAAATTGAAGTCATGTTTTGTTTGTGGTACCCCACTCTCTACTATCTTTTTCCTAAGAATTTCATTTTCATAGTTTTTTATGTTTCTGTTTGATGAGTATACAATCCTAGAAGACAAAATATAAAATATTAATAAAAATAATGGCGATTCTTATAAGCTAGTTTTCCACGTGCAGCCTTCATATACAACAATCACATAATTTTAAAACCATTTAAAATCTGGACCAACTGTAAAAAAGTCAATCTAAAATAGGAGAAAGTTGAAAAAGTAGTCTATGAAATTTTTGAATGTTAAAAAGGAATATATAATGCCAACACATTAGATAAGCTGGATGAAGTGGACAATTCCCAGAAAGGCGCACATTATGAAATCTGACTTAAGAAGAAACAGTACACTGAATTAGTAATTGAAATACTCCACAAAGAGAGACCCAGGACTAGGTGCCTTCACTGGTGAATTCTACCAAATGTTTAAAGAATTAACACCAATCCATCACAAACTTTTCCAAAGAGAATAAAGCACTTCCCAACTTATTCTGTGAGGTCTATATTATCCTGATACAAAAGCAGATGCAGACATCACAAGAAAAGAAACCATACACCAATATTCTTTACTAATAAAGATGAAAATACCCTCAACAAACAAAATAACAGCAAACTGAACCCAGCAACATATAAAAAGAATTATACACCATGACTAACTGGGGTTTATCTTAGGAAATCAAGGGTAGTTCAACACATGAAATTCAATGTTATACATCATATTCTATGGTGTCAATATCTGTGTCCCACCTCCGAAATTCAAATGTCAAAACTTAATGCTCAGTGTGATGGTATTAGGAGGAGAGGTGATGAGGGCAGAGCCCTCATGAATGGGATTAGTGCCTTTATAAAAGAAGCTCCAGAGAGATCCCTTACCTCTTTCTACCATGTGAGGGCACAGTGAGAAGTCAGCAGTTTGCAACCCAGAACAGGGCCTTCACCAGAACCTTACCATGCATATTTTTAAAAATCATAGCTAACATCATACTTAACCGTGAAAGACTGAGAGTGTTCCTTCTAAGATCAGCAAGGATGTCTGCTCTCACCACTTCTACTCAATATTTAGTTGGAGATTCTAGCTGAGGCAATTAGGCAAGAAAAAGAAATAAAAGGAATCTGGATTGGAAAGGAATATATAAAGCTATCTCTATTTACAGATGACAAACCTGTATACAGAGGTTAAATTAATCATCAATGGTCAATGATTTGATCATTTGTGCCTCCATAAAAACCTTAAAGGTTGGGGTCTACAGAGCCTTCAGGCTGGTGAACACATGAAGGTACTGGGAGGGTGGGGCGCCCAAAGAGGGCATGGAAGCTCTGCACCCTTCCCCACATACCTACCTCTGTTCATCTCTTCTATCTGGCTATTTCTGAGTTATATCCTTTTATAATAAAATGGTAATCTATGTAAGTAAAATGTTTTCCTGAGTTGTATAAGCTGCTCCAGCAAATTAATTGAAATAAGGTAAGAGTCGTGGGAACCTCCAAGTTACAGCCAGTTGGCCAGAAGCATAGCTAACAACCTGGACCTGAGACTGGCCTCTGAATTGGGAAATGGGGAACAGTCTTGTGGGAATGAGCCTTGAACCTGTGGTATATGTTGTCAGAATTTAGTTAAATCTAAAGGACAGCTGGTGTCTGGAGAATCTCAGAACTGCTTGGTGTAGGGAACCCCCCACCCGTAAACATCTGGTGACCAGAAGAGTCAGAACTGAAGTTCTCTATGAGTAGAGTATTAAGAGTGGAAGAGACACACAAGAGAGTGTTCTTCCTTTACAGGTGTCCAGATAAACCAACAGGAAAACAATAGCCTCTTCAAAAAAATGGTGCTGGGACAACTGGATATCCAAATGTAAAAGAATAAAGTTGGACCCCAGGTTCATACTATATACGAAAACTAACTTAGTCAAAGATCTGAATGTAAGAACTAAAAGTATAAAACTTTGATCTTAGATTAGGCAAGTTTCTCAGACACAGCATCAAAAGCACAAGTAACGAAAGAAAGGGTAGATAAAATAGAAATTGTAGAAATTTAAATTTTTTATGCTTTCAAAGATTCCACCAAAAAAGTTAAAAGATAACCCACAGGCCTTGGCTTGTGTGGCTCAGTGGATTGAGTGCAGGCTGTGAACCAAAGGATTGTTGGTTTGATTCCCAGTCAGGGCACCTGCCTGGGTTGCAGGCCAGATCCCCAGTAGGGAGCATATGAGAGGCAGCCATACATTGATATTTCTGTCCCTCTCTTTCTCCTTCCCTTCCCCTCTCTCTAAAAATTAAATAAACAAACTAACTTTTAAAAAGTAAAAGAAAAAACCCGACAGAATGGGAGAAAACTTTTGCACATAATTTATCTGATAAGAAACTTGTATATACAATATACATGAAATTTTGACAGTAAATATAAAGACAAAAAATCCAATTTTAAAATAGGCAAAGAATAGATAATTCTCCAAACAAGATATATAACCAGCCAATACAGACACTAAAAGATGTTCAAAATCATAGCCACCAGTGGAATGCAAGTCAAAACCACGAGATACCACTTCATGCTCACTAGGGTGGCCATAATAAAAAAGATGTAAAATAATTTTTGTTGAGAATATGGAACAACTGGAACCCTCAGACATGGTGGTAGGAATGTGAAATGGTGTAGTCTCTTTGGAAAATAGTCTGGCCAACTTCTCGAAAGTTTACCATATGACCCAGCAATGTAACATATGTTGACACAAAAACTTGCACATAATGTTCACAGAATTTTTCATTATATTAGGTCAAAACAACCCAATGTCTGTCAACTGATGAATGGATTATCAAAATATGGCATATCCACATGTACAGAAGAGTTAACATAGCAGTTCTATTATCCTCTGTAAGACTTACAAGGTCAGACTTTGGCAGGCATCTGAAAACATGATTTCAGGGGTATTCCTAGCATTTTCTAAATGACAACGATGGCTTATTATGCCAACAAATAATTGGCTTATACTAAACATCTTTCCTTCAAGGAGTCTGGAATATGGGTATATGTTAGGCAGAGGATGCATATGTAACCAACCCCCAATAAAAACCCTGGGTGTTGAGCCTTTAATGAGCTTCCCTGGTTGGCAACATTTCAGAAATGTCACAACTCACTGCTGGGGAAAGTAAGCATGTCCTGTATGACTCCACTGGGAAAGGACCCTTGGAAGCTTGTGTCTGGTTTCCTGTGGACTTCACTCCATGTCTTCTCTTTTTACTTTGTAATAAGTCATAGCCTAGAGTATGACTATGTGCTCAGTCCTGTGAGTCCTCCTCATGAAATCATCAAACCTGAGACGGTCTTGGTGATATTCTCAGCCATAAAAAGGAGTGAGGTGCTGATGAACCACAACATGGAGGAACCTTCCAAATATACCAAATTTAAAAAACCAAACATAAGAGGCCATATACTATATGATATCACTTACATGAAATGCCCAGAATAGGCAAAACCATACAAACATATATTATTGGTTGTCAGGAATGAGAGGGGAAGAAAGAGTGGGAAGTGCCTGCTCATGGGTATGATGTTTCTTTTTAGGATGATGAAAATATTTTGGAATTAGACAGTGACAATTGTTGCACAACACTGTGAACACAGTAGACCCTTCCATAGCCTGGGTTTAAATTAGCATTTAAATGGACCTGTGCCATTCAAACCTCTGTTGTTCAAGGGCCAACTATATTCTAAAACCACTGAAATGATACACTTTAAACGAGTGGGTTTTATAATATGTGAATATCTAATCTTTAAAAAAGGAGAATGGAATCGGGAATGTGATAGATAACTTTTGAGATCTGATGTGAGAAGGAGCAGGGCATGAGGGTATTAGCTGGTAGAGTATTAGTGGAAGGGGACGTGGGGTAAGGAGAAGGTTTTGGTTTTTTAGGTGAGGGTGTGAATACCATGTTTATATGCTAATAATAAGATCTAAGAGAAAAGAAACTTGTTTTTTTGAAAAGTTAAAATTGCTGAAGCAATGTCTCTGAGTAGACAAAAGGAACAGGATGAGATCTAGTGGACGAGTGGACAAATTAATTTTAAAAGCACTGATAGTTCACCAATAGTAACATGAGGAAAGACAAAGCATATGGTGCAGATGCAAGTGAGCAGATGTGGGAGAAAGTTGTGCAAGTTCTCTTCCAATTGCCTTGATTTTTTCAATGAAGTAGAAAGCAAAGTAATGACGTGAGAATGATGATAAGGGAAGAGCAGCTGAAAACTCAAGAAACAGGAGGCATAAAACATCCTCAAGGAGAGTGGGAGAGCACATGAAACCATGGAAATATAATTACATGTAATATGATCAACAGCACTAACTGCCTACTTGACGTTCATGGTCACGATTTAAAGAAAGAATGATTAGCATGTGTTTCTCTCCTGTCGTATTCCACTACGTGGATGTAGGAATGGGAGAGTCAAAGAGGTGCATTCAAGGTTTGTAGGTTTAACATGCAAATAAGACAAATTCAGAGGGGATGAGGGAACAGAGGCTGTATGTAAAGGAAGTGATACAGTAACAGGAATTTAAGTAGAGTAAGGATGGAAATGAGAACATAAGAGGATAAGAAACAATAAAATGTGGTAAGATTAATTGCGAGTCCTGGTGGAGTTGATGAATTATTAGAATTGGAGTTTTAAGAGAGCAAGGTAGAAAGCTAGGAAGTAGAAGTCAAGAGAGTGAGATGCTTAGAATCAGAGTGTGCTGGGTTGCAGTTACTGATAATGACTTAATTTAGGATTCCACATGGTATTGAGTGGTTGAGGTATTACAAAAAAAAAAGATTACCAGAAGACAAGAATTAAAGGAAATAGAAGCCATGATAGTAAAAACACAATCTATGTGGCCAATGCGATTAGCAAAATTTATGTTACAAGAGAAACTGGTAACAGTCAGTTTCATTATGTAATGAGGCTGACTGACCAGGGGGTCTCTACATGACTGGCTGGTGGTATAGACTTGTTAGGATGAGATTCAAAGACAGGGGGTTTAGGAAGAAGGGAGGAAAAGGTCTGGAGACAGTAATAAAGTTCACAAGCATTTTGAAATGTACCTGAGAATTTGGTTTTATTGAGGTATGGTAAGGTCAACAGATCAGGAGATGATTGCCATTGAAAAAATAGTTAGTTCCCAAGAGGAGTGGGGCATATCACACCAGGCAGGGCCAAATGGGGAAACAGGGTTGGTCTAGAGGCAGAAGGAGCAAGGGCAAAGTGTGGGCAAAAGCCTTTACTGCGGGGTTTGGTTGGAGAGAACCATGAGGCAAGGGAAGCAGCTAAGCAGATTTAGGATTGGATAGTTTGAATAACTCTGGGGGTAGGGGGGAATGGGGGGTTATGGGCTATAAAAGTGGTCTCTAGTTGTCTGGTACCTGGCCCTGGAATGATTAGGGCAGAGGAATATGAGGTCTGTCCAGAAAGTATCCAGCCATGCGATATGAAAAACAGACATTTATTGAAGGAGATACAAGAAACATTATACACAGGGCAATGATACCTCAGTCTCTCCAAACACCATCAGCTGCCCTGTCATATTTTCCTGAATCTCACTGACAGCCTGAAATCTCTTCCCCTTGAAAGGTGATTTTAGTTTTGGGAAAAGCCAGAAGTTGCAGGGTGCCAAATCTGGGCTTTAGAGGGACTGAGTCACCTGGGTGATTTGATGTTTCGCTGAAAAACTCTGCATGAGACGTGATGCATGAGCAGGCACACTGTCGTGATGAAGCTACCAATCACCAGTTGCCCATAGCTGCGGCCTTCTGAATCATCGAATCATCTGAATAGTTTCCACGGAGGAATGTTATGCTTAACGCAACATTTGATGCAGATTCATTGCTCTACTTGCTTAGTCATTTTGAATGTGATGGCCACATGGTACACACACTCATTGAATGGCGTCTACAACCCCCACTGACTAGTACAGCGACATCATCACTGCTCATGCACGCGCATTCCAGTCCACTCTCCTTGGCTGCCAGGTTACATCATGTGGGGCAAACCATTCTCATCATATTAACAATGGCTGGACTTTTCCTGGACAGAACCCGTATCGCTTTCTGGAGTGTAAGAACCAGATAAAGGAGATGGGTGCCCGAGTGAACTCTGGATTGTTGGTTTGCTGATCAAAGGCATGCTTACAGGAATTCACTAACTCTGGGAGGAGCAATCTCTCCTCCATCAGGATCAGTAGGACCCCGAATGCCAAAGCATCATGAAAACAGAAAACAAAAAAATATAGTTAAATATAATTAATACAAAAGTGTATCTATCCTACCCACTTCCAGCTCTAACAGTATAAAAGACATGGGAGAGAAAATAGCTACCACTTGAGAAAACTGCAAGGGAAATGGAATTCTTCATTTTGTGTTGCTCTATGTGTTTACCTTATTGACACTTTATCCTAGCATCTCCCAGTGATTGACACTAAACTGAAAATTCAGAGGTCTTGCCTCTTTTCTTTCCTTCACAAACACATATGCTCACACACAAACATACACACACTCTCTCACACAAGTACAACAGGGCAAGTCTTATTGTGAAATCAATGATTTTTATGATCTTGAATTGAATTTTAATAATGAGGTCATAAAGCAAGCACTACTTTGCACTGTCAATTATTTGATCCACATCTGAAGTCAGTGTATAAAAAACAACTTTTCAAAGACTGTATTTCCAGTCTAACTGCAGTATATACCAAAGGACTCTAAAATAAGTAGCAACATAATAGAATATTTCAAAATCTTTATTGGTTATTTAAAGAGAAAGAATGTACATTGAAGATACTTAAAAGGAGTTTCACAGAGTAAAAACTCAAAAATCTATTTTATCAGACTTTACTAAAAGATTTTAATCTCATATTTTACATTATAACCCTCTACTTATGCCTTATATTAATACAGACAAATTTCAATGCAAAGTGCTAAAAAAGAGGGGGTACATTATGAACACTTTCTATGTGCAAGACAGTATATGAGATACCACTGGGGATGTTCATATCAATGAGATGATCTAATCTCAAGGATCTTATATAACCACAGATATACATGACTAAACAAACACAAAACAGAATGTGATTAAGTGCTTAAAAGAGAGGACTGTGAAGTGCTATGGAGCACAAAGCCATTTACTCCAAACTCCTGTTCTAAATACGTATGAAAAAAACAGCTAAAAGAAATCCTAAAACGAGAAAATGCACAGCCAGAAGGCAGATCTCCACCCTGTCAAGTCCGGTGCTTCCTCCACTCTACCATGCTGTCTCTCATTCAATTTTTGTTTCTACCAGTTTTATTTATTTAACTGTATTATTATTGTTTTATTATTAAGGAATCCACTTATATGACGGTCATGAAGCCCAGGCTGGGTTAACTGACGAGTTCTGGAGGTAATTACATTGCACTCTGGACTTTCTGGTTACGACCACTATCTTCTCTATCTCAACTGAAAGCCAGACTCAGGAAGCCTCAATCCCTTCCCTCCCATTCCTGTAAGAGGCCAAAGCCAACTATATAGGAGGCTTCTGCAGAGGAGAAAATGACTGTCTTCCCAGAAGACAAACCCTCTACTTTGCTTCATAAGGTAGATAGCAACCCAAACCACAAACACATAGGGACCTGCAGAGGCCTCAATTCCATAACTTTTAATGATAACAAATAAAAGATAACATTGATGCAACTTCTCCCTTTCTCTAATATATAAAAATTTGACCTATCCTAAGTATCTTCTTATAAACATACACTCAATAGCTGAAGAAATATGTAATTTCATAGGGTCAACTACCATGAATAACACTTACTAAAATGTAGTCAGTGCTTCCATATGCCAGGTCACTGTGCTAAGTGCTTTATGAACATCATTTAACCTCACAACAACACTTCGGGGTAGGTATTATTATGTCTATTTTTTCAGTTGAGGAAGCTAATGATAAGTGATTAGTTCAAGTTCATACAAGTAGAAGTGGTGGACCTGGCTTGACTACAAACCTGCTCTTACAACAATGCCACTATACTACCTACGAGGGGGAAAAAGTATACATTTAAAATCGATAAGTCTATGGTGTATACTAGAAAATAACAATGATTTTCTAAATTGCTCTTAAAGTATCTGTTTAAATTATATATGTCACCCTGTTCTTATACATGGGGGGGCACCAAGGATAAACAATTTTCCATTTATGCTTATAGGAGCTTCAAATAACGAACTCTGAAATAAAGAAAAATAGATCATTCAAGCAACAGACGGAGCATAAAATGAAGAAAAATAAGCTAAAGCACAAAAATATACTAAAATTTTTAAAAAGATTTAATTTTTATTTATTTTTAGAGGGTGGGGAAAGAAGGGAGAAAAGGAGAGAAATATCAATGCACAAAACTGACTGCCTCTGACACACTCCCAACTGGGGATCTGGCCTACAACCCAGGCATGAACCCTGACCAGGAATCAAACCAGCAACCTTTCAGTTTGCAGGATGACACCCAAACCACTGAACCACACCAGTCAGGGCAAATATACTTAAAACTTAGTCACCCAAAAAGAATTTTCTACACTAAAGTCAACATAATTTTGATTATAGGCAAGAAGTATATCAGCAAATATTTAAAAGACTAGCATTTAAAAAACGCCTAGGATCCAGGACATAAACACACAAAAATCCCACTAGTTTCTTGTAAAAGTTAAACTGACAACTGGCACTGGCATTAAGGACAGATATTCAGACCAGTGGAATAGAACTGAGAGGTCCGAAATAAACCCTAACATTTATGTGTCAGCTTAGGCTGCCATAATAAAATATCATAGACTAGTGGCTTATACAACCGAAATTTATTACTCACAATCCTGGAGGCTGGAAGTCCAAGATCAAGGTGCCACAATGGTCAGGTTCTGGTGAGAACTCTCTTTGTGGATTGCAGTTGGTCTCCTCCTTGCTGTGTCCTCAAGTGCCCAGAGAGACGGAGCAAGCTCACTGGTATCTCTTCTTATAAGGGTACAATTCCCATCATGAGGGTCCCACCCTCATGACCTCATCTAAACCTAATTACCTCCCAAAGGCACAGTACAGTCTCTGAGTATCATCACATTGGAGGTTATGACTTTAACATATAAAGTTTAGAGTGAAACAATTCAGTCCACAGCAATGGGCAACTGATCTCCAACAAGGATGTACAGGCAATCCAAAGTGGAAAGAATAGTCTCTTCAAAAATGGTGCTGGAACAACTAGATACCACACACAAAAGAATGAAGTTGGATCCCTTTACACTATACAAAAAAAATTAACTCATAATGGGTTATAATCCTAAATGTAAGAGCTAAAAGCATAAAACCACGGACATGTTGCCTTCTCTAGGCACCTAACGCTGTTGCTTGCTGGTGGTTTAGGTTCCATACCCCAGAAACTGGCCCTTTTCTGGCTAGCATATGGTTCCATGAACCAGAAAGAAGGAAAGGGAAGAAAGGGAAGAAAGGAAAGAAAGGAAGAACATAAAACCATAACGTCTTTAGAAGAAAATGTAAGAATAAATCTTTATGATCCTGGGTTAGACAGTTTCTCATCTACTGTATATATCAAAAGCACAAGTGACAAAAAAATTAAATAAATTAGGCTACATTAAAATCTAAAACTTTTGTGCTGAAAATAATACTATCAAGATAATGAAAAGACAGAGAAACATTTGCAAATCACAGGTCTGATAAGAAACTATATATATATATATAAAGAACTCGTAACTTAATAATAAAGACAATCCAACTGAAAACTAGACAAAGGATGTAAATAGACAGTTGTCCAAAGAATATACACAAATGGCAAATAGGCACATGAAAATCAGCCATCAGGGAAATACAAATGAAAATCACAATGAGATACCACTTCATATTCACTCGGATGACTATTGTTTTTTAAAAAGGCAGAAGATAATAACTAGTGTTACAGGATGTAGAGAAACTAAAACCTTTATACAACGCTGGTAGGAATGTAAAATGGTATAGCCTCTTTAGAAAAAGTCTGGCAGTTCCTCGAAAAGTTAAATATAGAATTACTATATGACCCAGCAATTCCACTCTTAGGTGTAATATATCCAAGATAAATGAAAACACAGGTTCACACAAAGATTTGCATATGAATGTTCATAGCATCATGAGTTATACAGCCCAAAAGTAGAAACAACATAAATGTCCATTAACTGATAAATTAATAAACAAAATGTGGTATTTCATATAATGAAATACTTTTTGGCAATAAAAAAATGAAGTTCTGATATATGCAACCACATGGACAAACCTCGAGAACATAATGCTTAGTAAAATGTCAGTCACAAAAGACCACAGATTGTGTGATTCCATCTATGCAGAAGTCCAGGACAGGCAAACCCACAGACACAGACAACAGATTCATGCTGCCTAGGGCAGGGGGTTGAGGGAATGGAGAGAAGGTTTCTTTCTGAGGTATTAAAAATGCTCTAAAATTAAATTATAATCATGGATACACAACTGCAGAAATACTAAAACCATTGAAGTGTACACATTAAATGGGTGAATGATATTTATGATATGTGAATTTTTTCTCAATAAAGATGTTTTTGAAGTACCTTTCTAGTCGATAGATAGGATGCTGCCCGATTCATGAATTACTTAATAAAACCAATTAGATCATCAAAAAAATAATAGTAAAGATTTTTTAAAAACTGGTAACTGATGAATTTGGCATAACTGCCAGTATTGGCTCCAAAACTTAGTTCCTCATTTATTTATGTGGGGGGCCCAGAACAAGCCATCCCAAGATTTGTCTCAGTTATATGTGGATTATTTTGAACTAAGGGCAATTTTAACTTCAGGCTCAAGAGAAACTTCTGCCTCTCCCTTTAGCTACCTAGAAGAACTTGAATTAATTGAGGCCTTGCCCATAAAAAAATATTATCAGCAATAACCTTTCTGACCCACCTGTATGGCAGTGCAAACTTCAATTCAATAAACATCTGCTCTTCTTATAATCCTGTAATGACCCTTTGAGGCCAAGATGCATTACCTCATCCCTAGCTCAGAATGTCTTATATATTGCAATCCCCCCTTTCTATCTCTGGACCTCTCATGTATGTGGGGTCTCTGACTCTCTCACATATGTAGGTTCCCATATGCATGAGAGTAAATTTATTTTCTCTTCTGTTGATTTGATTATTTGGCTAGCCAAAAGAACCAGAGGAGGGAAAGGGAAAAACTTCCTCTTCCTCACACTTATTATCATTATCCACCCCGTAAATCAAAAATCACTAACCAGCCCTGGCTCGTGTGGCTCAGTAGACTGTGTACTGGCCTGTGAACCAAAAGGTCACTGGTTCAGTTCTCAGTCAGGGCACATGCCTGGGTTGTGGGCCACATCCCCAATTGGGGGTGTGTGAGAGATAACCAATTGATGCATCTCTTGCACATCGACGTTTTTCTCTCTCTTTCTCCCTCCCTTCCCCTCTCTCTAAAAATAAAATCTTTAAAAAAAAATCGCTAACCAGTTCAAACCTAGCCCTTCACACAGGGTCTCATCCAAAAAGGGCACAATAAATATCTACTGAGTAAGTGTATGTGAGGGATGGTAGAACAGAAAACCACTAAAATATTATTAGAATGATACTAACTTCAATGTATTAGAGAAAGAAAAGAAATTGGCAAAGAAAAAGGGATGGCAATATTTAAATTACCAAAATGAAATACAAATAAACACCTCAAGATTTACAAACCTAAAAAAAAACTTCGTTAACAATTTTCACGGTACTCATTGCATGGCAGGCATTTTACAATTGAGGAGAGTCCAGGCACACAGCAGTTAGGTTTGACGCACACAGCTACCAAACAGCAGAGCAGGGAATTCGAACCTAGGCATTCTAGCTCTAGAGTTCTTAAACACTAAGTTATTTAAGACCTCTCTAAAGTAACTTAAATAGGTTTTTAAAAAAGAGATAATTTTGAGGAAGTACACTAGAAAGTACTTCCCTCCTGGATACATTAGCAAAAACTAGTGTCAAATCATTACACATTTATGCAGATAACAGCAAAGCATTAAAACAGAATTCTATTCAACTAGAAATGGGAATTAATATAAATTAGTTTATCCCATTATTTAGTCTATGACAATTCTCTAAGGTCACCAAATACAAGTTCAATGAAAGTTATTTTGAAAAATTTTGACCACACACAAGCCACGAGAATGAAAAATTATGATCTCATATTTTTATAAACATAATTTACTTAAAGCTTTATCAATATCAATAATACAGAATTCAGTATAGCAATGGTTCTCAACAGGGGGCAATTTTACATGCCCCGCCCCTCCCCGCCCTGCCACTTCCCAAGCCCCCCCAGAGGTCTTCTGGCAAGGTCTGGATTCATTCTGGTCTTCACAACCTGGGGGTGAAGGGCTCTAGGAAGGATAGGGAGGGGAAGTGCTACTGGTATCCAGTGACTAAAGGCCAGGGGTGCTGCTAAACATCCCAAAAGGCACAGCGCTGCCCTCACAACAAAGAATTATCTAACCCACAATGTCAACAGTGCCCCTGTTAAGAAATTCTGGTATAGAGGAATCCATTCAAATTTACCGAAAGCACACTATTCATTCCTTCTTTCTCAGGCTCAATCTCAAGTTCGTACGTAGCTTCTCCCAATACAAAGTCTCTAATACTCAGCCTCTACTAATACCAATTTAAGGTAATTTGGAATTTGAATGAATGGATTTTCCTTAGAAGTTTATAAAACAGGTATAAAAGTATATGAAATAAAAACATATACATATGTATTAAAACTAATTACATATTAGACTTAAATATAAAAGAAAAAAGATAGATAAAGCACTTACTGTAAAAATGTTCTAAATTCTGAGGCTTCGAAGTTCTCCACAGCAATAGGTTCATAATTTGTTAAATTATTTGATGTCTGTCCAACACTATGAAAATAGAAGTTAGGAACTCTTGCTAAAAGGACAGCTCTGTGCGCTTTGAATAAAGTACAACCTACAGAAAAAGTAACATCTGTATGGATTTCTTCCCTTAGAAGCCTGTCAGGAATAAAAAGAAACCCTAGTTAAATCAATGATTCTCATAAGTACATATTATACCCATTTTTATAAAATAAGTTTTAAAAATAACACAAACTAAAAAATACAGAGGTAACATAAATATGTTAATAAAAAATGAGTTTGTCCTCAGTTCATTCCAAAGAACAGTATTTAATATTGGCTTAGAATCTAATTTTCTAAAAGTTATATGTGAAAATAAAAGTAATTTCACTTGAAGAGTAAGACTACTTAAAAAAAAAAACTTTTTTTTATTCCATCCCATAATTAAATTCATCTTCTATTTATGTTGATTTTCCAGTTAAGATTTATTTTGAAAAATAATACAAAATAGTTATATAGTTGACTACTGTGCAGAATCAATTTTTTTAAATCTTACTAAAATTGAAGCAGAAAAGTAAACAGTCAACAACACCAGCAAACCAGAGTAACAATAGACAATACAGATTAGAAACTGGTACACTTTGTTCTAACTATTGTTAAATACCAACTCTGAAATGCAGGCTTGGCATCAAGAATGTGACATTTAAGCACTTTTCCATTCTCCCCATCCCAAACACAACTAACCATGTTCTAATCTATTATTAAAATGATTTGAAACCCATTCAAATCCCTTTACTAATGTGTGGACACAGTACATATGCCCACTGATTACATATATAATAATGATGGAAGAACAGAAACCAGTATCATAATAGAAATCATCATAATACAATCTGTCTCTGTGGTTAACTATATATTTTTTCTCTGTATATATTAAATACTTCATATTACTATAACATTATCATCAGCAAGAAATGTATTCTCAGAGGACTTGTCTATTGCAGGATATAATTGGCAATCACACCAGTTCACTCTAGGAGGTACAAGTAATGGATAAAGCTATCCATTAGAATGAAAGCTTAAAATGTTGCCATTGACACATTCCCCTAAGACCAAGTTAATGGCTCCTTCCTCTGATCTCATCACACTCATTACATACCTCTAGTACAGTACTTCTGACAGTGCATCATCATTTTTATGTCTTTCTCCCTACTAAACCATGAACTCTCCAAAGGCAAAAACTGTGTATCTTCAGTATATAACAAGAGCTCAATATCTACTTGTGAAATTTTGTTGTATTTTTATACTAAACGAAATAAATGCTTCAGAGCAAAGTTTTTAGAATCTTGGAAACAATGAGCAAGCAAATGTATTTTAGTAAATATTTGCATCAATAAATTATTTTCATAGATGATTTTTAAAGTTATGCAAAAATGTACTGGTCTCTCAAACATTAATAAAAACTCAAATTGTAGAAGTAATTTGTTCCTCCCTCCCACCCACCTTCTTCCCATCCCCCACATCTTCCCATCTCCCACTTCTTCCCGTTCCCCACTTCTTCCCAAGTAAATAAGGAAAACTGCAGCTGGTCTGTCTTGTTCATAATAGATGCTCATGAGTATTGGTTAAAATAAAAAAAAAAGTTAATGTGTTTAAAAATTGTTAATATGAAAATATAGTGCTTTTGTTTTATAAAACTATTTGTATCAGTTACAAGTAACAATATCTGATTCAGACCTTTTTTTTTGATTCAGACCTCTTGAATATTAAGGAAAGCTTATTGGCTCATCTAAGGAAGGATAGGTTGGTGCAAAGGCTTAACGATGTGAAGGCCTAGCTTCTGTCCACATCATTTCTCTGCCAACAGCTACTGTATGACCCTATCTAAAGCATTTTAGACTGCTGATTAAACCTAGTTATCACTAAAAATTTATTGAACAAGTACTACATACTAAGCACTGGGGACATAAAGATGCCTAAGACATAATATCTGCCCTCATGGAGTGTACAGAATAAACGTAGGGAGGCCAGGCCTGAAATTTGAAGAGCATGATATATTCAATAGCACACATAAGTAAATTTTTTCAGAGAGACATAAGAGAAGATCTTACAGAAGACATGAAAACTAAAGGGGATTTTAAAGATTGAATAAGAGTTGGTCAGGGAAGCAAAGGAAGATAGCAAGGTGTTCCAGACTCCCTATTTGTTACACTGGTGTATGTGAGGATGGAGCTACAAATTGGTCAGCATAGAGTACTTAGATAAGAACTGGAAGATGAAGCTGTGGGGATAAAGAATAAGAGGCAAAGAGCTAAACTCTATCTTGCAGTTGAAGAGGAATCACCAAATGGTTTGAAACACAAATTTATTTTTCAAAGTATTGCCTGGTAGAAGAGGAAGTAGGGGAAAAGGAGAATGAAAATGAGAAAACAACTACACAGCACAGATGAATGATGTATATTAAAGGGCTTGAGCCAGGAGAAAGTGAATAGTGATAGAGAATAGGGATGGAATTAAAATATATTTAGGCAATAAAACTGGCAGTAGTTGGTGACTGGATGTAGAAGGTGAAAAGAAAGGAATAATCTAGGATCTCTCCAATATTTAATTTGGACAACTGGGTACTGGTGATGCCGCCAACCTTTAAATCTATCTGCTCTTCCAACTACCCTCCTAAACTCCAGACATATTTCCAATTGTCTCTTTGATGTGGCTTCCTGAACATTCATCATGCTCCTCCCTTTCAAATGTCCCAAGATTTGGCATCACCTTCTATGCTTTCCTTTCCTTGTCCTTCCACATGTAATTGATCACCAAGCTCATCAGCTGCACATAAGAATCCCTTTCACCTCTTCCATTTCCTTCATCATTATGTATCTCTTGACTATTACAAAATCTCCTGGCCGGTTCCCTTGTTTACAATTTCTCCTTCCTCAATTCAAGACCTAAATATGTTGATCCTCTATTTAAAACAAAAAACCAAAACCTAACAGGTACACCTAAAACTAATATAATACCATGTATCAACCCCCCCAAAAAACAAAAAAATAAACAACCCCCCCCCAATGGCTTTTCACTGCCTCCAAAATACATTCCAAACCCTTCATTGAAAAAAGGCCTCCATGATGTACTGTTAGGTTACCCATTCACCCTCATCTACTGTCACTTTGACTGTCTACCATACCCATAATCCCCTACCAAATAAAGCTCCCAAATTCATTTATTATTTATATATGGCCCTTCTTTATACCACATGACCCTGATGCTCTTAACCACATATGAGTGGGCAATAGACAGGGACAAGGTTAGCCATCAGCCAATGTGGTAAACTCTGGCAGAAATGTTCTATAGTAAATATCAACCAACCAATCGCACTCAAAGAGAGTTGCAAAGCTAACCCAAAGTAGAGTAAGAAAAAGAGATGTGTAAGGAGAGAAGCAAAGATGAAGGAACAAAGTAACTAGAAGATATGTTTATATAACTACTGTAGAGAAGGTAGACTGGGATCAGATTCTGGTCATCTGACCGTGGGCAAGTCACTTTAATGTCTCTGGAGCCAGATGCTAACATTCTTATTCTGACTCCCCCACTTCTTCTCTACTGCTGTTTCCTTGTATGTTAAATGGGAATAACAACAACACTTACCTCATGGGGACTAAGCAGACCGGTACATGTCAGCCCAGGGTCTAGTAGGATGGCGGTAAGTATTAGGTATTTTTACTACAGTTGCCCTGAATAATGGTTCATTTCTCAATGAGGTCTTCCTGTACAGGTGCTGTCATATTCCCAGCAACTTTCCAATTCTACATCAGCTCTGGCTTTTTCATTTTGAAACTGCTTCCTGTTTTTCCTTACTTCTCCATATATCCTATTACCTCAGGTAACCCAGAGGTGTCTCTGTTCCCTACTGTTTGAAAGAATCCAATACAACTTGCTTTCCCAAACTGTAACAAGCTCTTTCAAATTTCAGTGCCTTTGTAAAAGCCATTCCCCTTGTTTAGATCCCCTCTGACGTCTCCCTTCCTAATCTCTACCTAACCACTTTTAATCAACCCCAAGAGATAATTCAAATGTAACCCAATAGAGCCTTCCACAACCCACCTGGGGCCCAACGCTTTTGTTTGGTTATAACCTCTCTCACGGCAGTGTAAGCACAAACACCAAAGCTGTGTCTTATTAATCTTTGATTCTTCAGGACCTCGTTCAGAGCTAGGTATATGGTAGGTACTAGCTATTTCATTAATACTTGTAGAATAAAATGATGATATTGCTGTGCTTAAAGACTCCTAGCATTTAAGGTGGCTGGGTGAGCATATTACTTTTTTGTTGTTGTTGTAGTTAAAAAATGCTACACCTATTTTTCTTGTAATTTTTCTTGGGAGTTCAGGACCCTAATCCTTAATTGTTGCTAGGATGAGGATAAATTGCCCACCTGCTATACTTTTAACCTCATTTTCTTTAGATAAATTACATGTTATCTTCCTTTTAAATCCATGACATTTATGCTCACAATACAGCCAGAATAAAGCCACTGAAGAGGAGCACCTCATCCTCAGAGATTCACCCTAGAAACAGAACAACTTGGCCCCTTTTTTCCATCTTTTACATTAATCCACCACTGCTGGAGACAAAGGAACCTCTCTGGTGGACAGGCCCAAATTAAAAGGAAATATTTTTACCTTATTAAGGTCAGTTTATAGCTGCTGGGCCAACTTAATCAGACCTATGGTCTGGGACCCAGTAAATCTAAATTTTAACAAGCCCTCCAGGTGATTTTGATGCACACTAAAACTCAACAATCAATGTTTGGGTGGAAATGGAAATTAGCTAGGAAATACTCCTAAACTTCATTTTCTTTATAAACTGAGATGACTTTAGCTGGATTCACCATAGCCTGGGGTAAACTTCACAACAATCCTCCATCTGCTTGCATCTTCACTGAGCTGAGAGTTGCCTGGAGCCACAGAGTGTTCTAGGTGCAGGTGGGAAGCCACTTTGCAACAGAAGGTATTTCTATTTAAGCATTTCTGGTAAATGATTGAAAGAGTTGAAAAGAAAGAGACCTCCAGAGCTCCAATAATTTTTATATTTTTCCTCATTCCAAATAAATATTCATTTTTTCTGCCTAATTTTACTTTTCTTGAAATTGCTTAAGCTTATAAAAACGCATGTACGTTTCAGGACCTCGAAACCCGGAGGCACCCTGACCTTAGGGTTAAGTCTCTGAAGACCTACGCCTGTTAGAGTAGTTGGGCATACACTGGTGCTGCCCGTAAATACCTATGGCACTGATTTTGCTTTTCTGTTTGAACCTGGTACCTGGTCTCTGAGGCAGTCGGGCTGGCTGTTTAGGGAGGCTGAACCCACTTCGCAGGGAAGGGACTGGCGGACGCCCCGCGGCGGCCTGAGGTGAGGAGAACACTGCGGGGAGGAATGGAGACCCTCAAGAAGCCACGGCTTCAGTGGCGGAGGTGGACGCCTTAGGCACTGAAGCAGCCAGAGTTCCCGCCGCCTCCTACCTGAGCAGATCCTGGCTGAGCTGCTCCGACACCAACGCCTTCAGCCGGCGCCGCTCACACTGCCCCTTCCTTTGCAACCCCTTACTGCAATCTCCAGGGGACCCCCAAAGTACCATCGTGGCCGCGCTACCCTCCCCACAGCGGGCCATGTGCCACAAAAGCGCGGCGACGCCCTGCAGTTTCCGTACAGTCGCACTCCGCGCCTTAAAAAGAAATGGGCGTCTCCGCTCGGCCTCTACCGGAATCCGCCCCCTAAGGGAAAAGGTCGACGCCTCTTCTCAGCCTGTAGACCGCCCGTAGAGCCGCCGAACTGCAGACCGAGAAAACCCCGGAGGCCCTGGCCGCGCCAACACGTGACCCGGGACGGCTGTGCGCAGGCGTAGTGGCTCTGTTTACTTCTGCAAGCCAGTACCCCGCCCCTCAGTGCGCCCGAGGCACACGGTCTCCCTGGGGTTAAGCGATCCACTCGAGTTGCTAGTTCCCCTTGATCTTTGTTTTCGCATTGGTGGTAAGCATCGATTTTGATAGGTGTTTTATTGAGACCCAACTTTCTACACTATGTGGGATGGCAATGCTTTTTTCCCCCAGAAGGGACGGGTTCACAAGATCTTTCCAGCGGCAAGTGGCACTCCCTTAGCTAATGGCTTTGGGCAAGAAAAATTGGGGGAAGAACATAGAATCAGCAGAAGTCAGAACACTCCTGAGTTCCTTGCAAAGGCCGTATACAGCATCTGAAGTGGTGCATATAACTGCTCTTCGCTTTACCAGGTTCTCAAGACCTTTCCAGCAGCTAGTAGGGAAGTGGGAGGATTGATGAGTTAGAGAATTTTGAATATTTTGGCCTGAAGAAAATAGCTGGAATAGAATCATTTAAAAGGTCTTTTGTTTTTTTTCTTTAAAAAAAATTTAATACTTCCTCCAAAGGAAGAAAGCTCATTCATTCTGCTTCACTCAGAAGCCCTGTACAAGGTAACAAATGAAATACTAATTGCTTGGAAAACATACGGATCTTGTACCATAAGATTGGCCAAGAAGTAGCCATTTCTCCAAATAATACTCTCTCAATTATTCAGATATCTTAATTAAAATGTAACTGGATAATTGATTCTTAATTATTGGTATAGAAAAGAGGAGTGTCAGAGGTAATATAATAGTTAATATTTATCAAATGCTTATAGGTGAGAAAACTGCTCTAGCTGTTTTACATGTATTAATTCAATTAATCTTCACAACCACCATTTAGGGAGACACTTTTGAGCCCAAATTACACGAAAGTATGCACACTTAGATGCTAAAAATGTAAAGAAACACAAAGTGAAAATATGAAAGTCAGGGAGGAGGTAGAAAAGGTTATAGGGACTTGGAGTGGTGAACACACAATATATAGATGATGTGTTACAGAATTATGCACCTTAAACCTATATAATTTTATTAACCAATGTCACCCCAATAAATGCAATAAAAAATAAAGAATATATTAAAAGAAGAAAATATAAAAGTCAGAAAAGTAGTTTAATTTTGGGAAGAAGGGAAAGATTGTAATTATGGGAGGGGGTGGAAAAGTTTTACATCTTGACCCAAGAGTTAGTTGCAAGGGTGTTCATCTTAATAAAGATTATATTTAATATATTACATACTTGTATATAGTAATTATTAGCTACAGATTTGTTTGATCTGGTTTTATCTGTATTTGATTTACAATAAAAAGGGTTTTTAAGTGTTATGAATTAAAGGATTAAATAAAGTTATGTCATACATTTTGAGGTTAAAATCTAGAATATAATAGCCCTGGCTGGTGCAGCTCAGTGGATTGAGTGTTGGCCTGCAAACCGAAAGATTGCCTGTTCAATTCCCAATGGGCACTTACCTGGGTTGTGGCCCAGATCCCTAGTTGGGGGTGTGCAAGAGGCAACCGATCAATATATCTCTTGCACATCGATGTCTCTCTCCCTCTCTTTCTCCCTCTTTCCCCTCTCTCTAAAAATAAATAAAATCTTTAAAATATAATGCCTTGGAATTCGGCTTTCAGTCAGATGGAGGAGGGTTTTCTGAGGGCCACACTGATCTGAAACGGCTTCAGGGGCATCTTTAGGAGTCAGCAGCACGGCAGAATATATCAAGACCAAAATCAGGAACTACCACACTGCCTCTTCTGACAGCCTGTTCCCCAGCCTGAACCAGACCAGGAACTGTTGGCAGAACCACCTGGACTTCCACCTCTGTCAAAAGACAATGACCCTAAAAGGCGTGATGCCTTTGTGTGCAAGTCCCTGTGCCCCATATCCTGGGTGTTGGCCTGGAACAACTGCCAGGCAGAAGGCAGTTTCCTGGGAAGATCTGAACCGGCTGCACCCCACCTCTCCTCTGGGGGAACTGGGTATATCCCACCCTGGGATCCTGAATCATGGCTTAACTACTACTAAATACTGGGAACAGTGAAAAATAAAAAATAAAAAAAAGACCCTGATTTTTTGAATAGCTCATTTTCTAATTAGAAACAATTTTAAAGGTAAGCAGATGTTTGAGTAATAGCACCATTGTTATAGTACCAAAGATATACCTTGGCAAGCAATTTTAAGTAAAACTCTCTTATCTACATGACTTTTCCAGTACCTCTTAAAATCATTGTATTTTAATTATATGCACATGCATTATTATCATGGGAATAACAAGCTGGGTGGATGCTATAGAGTGAATATTTGTATTCTCCCAAAATTCATATATGGAAACTTAATCCCTCGTGTGATGGTATGGGGCCTTTAGGAGGTAATCGGGTCATGAGGGTGGAGTCCTCAAGACACTTCAGAAAAGTCTCTCCCCGCTTTTACTAGGTGAGGACACAGTGAGAAGATAGCCATCTATGCTCCATGAAGCAGGCTTTCACCAGACACCAAATCTGCCAGTACAATGATCTTGAACTTCCCAGCCTCCAGAACCATGAGAAATGAATGTTTAATCTACCCCTTCTATGGTATTTTTGCTCTGAGAGCCCAAGTGGATTGAGATAGTGAGGATTATGAAATATCACTTATTCATATCATCTCTTCAGGTGAGAACTACATGGAAATGATCTGAAAACAACATTTGACTTTTTCCTTTCCCTTTGCTTAAGCTTTCCTTATCTGCTCACCTTTCTCCCATTCATCTCTTCTGCCTTTCTACTCAAAATACCAGGAAGCTAACAAAATTTCAGCTTTAGTTCCCCCACTTGCACAAGCCCATTCCAAGTCTCTAGTAGGGTCCCTAGCAATGTGTCTACTTGGGTATGTTTTTTGTAAGTTTTAAAAAATTTGAGATTTTGACCACAAATGATCAAGAATTTCTTTCCCCTTAGTCAAATGCCCCCTCACTGAGTGGCAACTGGCATTTTGGGGATTTAGCCGCAATGAAATGATAGTAATTTGGATTAGCAAGACATATTTATTGATTCACAGTAACTTCCACATCTAGATAAGTTGCTCCCCATTCTGGTTTAGAAATGGCTTCTAGGAATACTTCACTGATTCATCCCACATGGTGACATGAAGTGATAGAGCTCAAGGTCACATCATTATGTGAAAATGTCTTACAACAAAGAGTGCTGGAAAATATATGGGTAGTGAAGGAGGTACACTGATGTGGACTCAGGCCTGCAGGGTCCATATGTTGTGGCTGCAATGAACAAATTCACACGGACTGCAGAAGTCTGTGGAGAAAAAGGAATGGCATGGCCACTCTCTAAGTGAGAGAGAGGGCCCCAACTCCTGCCTGGACTGGCTTTTATTGCCTTTCTGGGTCCATTACATCGAGGATGGTCCTCATTTACTATGCACAGGTTCGCTGTAGGTGATTACCTTTTACAGATAACAAAGGAAAGAATGTTGCTAATTACTTCAAAGAGAAGGATGTTACAGATCAAGGGAAAAGGGGCTGAACTGGTTTCACTCCAAACTTGGGAGGTTTAGCACAGATTTTAGGAAGTTACTTTAAAGATATGCAATAAACATTTGTTGCCTCAATTCAGGGTGAGGGAGTTTTAGCAAAAGCAAGCCTCAAAGCAGCGTAGGTATAATGCAGACCTGGTTTCCCACGGGAAAGCTGATCTGTGGGTTTGGCTTCCTGTGTGCTGACTCATGCCTGTCAGTTTTCCAATATGACTGAGCTACATTCACCACGCCAAGCGGATCAGTTCCCTATAGTACACAACAATAAGCAAAACCTTCAGTTCTCATTGGCGCCTAATCAGAACAAAATGAATGTTCTCAGTAATGCAGAACATGAAGTTTCCCCTTTCTTTGCAAATCATACAAAATAGAATTTGTTAGAATTCCTGTACTTATAACCTGTGTTTGTGATATTAGCTTTCCAGAAATTATACTCTGTTGTGATTTCTTTTCTCATTCTAAATAGTCACTTTCATACCTAGGAAAATAATAACAAAAGGCAGACATACCATATATAATTGTTCATAGTATTGTATTAGGAATTGGGTATTCCCAATACCCAATTCCCAATACTATGTCTTCCTCTTGTTTATTTTTATTTGGTCTTGTAAAATAATATTTGGGCTACTTTGAGAAATAGGAAAGAGGCATTTATACAGCAAATATTTTTTAGAGAGAATTAAAAAAGATAATTTAATATATTTATTTATTGCCAGTGGAGTTTTAAAATATTTTCTCTGCAAAAAAGAAGGAGAGGTGATGGACTATAATGTTCTTCCGGCTGTACTTGAGCAAAATAAAGGCACTAACTAAAATGATGGTGAGTGAACAAGGTTTATGACTAGATCTCCTGTTCTTCTACCATTAAGTTCATAGTTATAGAACAAACATTTCAAAAATTTATATGGAACCAAAAAAGACCCCGAAGAGCCTCAGCAATCTTGAGAAAGAAGAACAAAGTTGGAAGGATCACAATACCTGATATAAAAGTTAACTACAAGGCCACTGTAATCAAAACAGCCTGGTACTGGCATAAGAACAGACACATAGACCAATGGAACAGAATAGAGAGCCCAGAAATGAACCCAAGTCTCTATGGTCAATTAATATTCAGCAAAGAGGGGAGGAGCATAAAATGGAGTAAAAATAGCCTCTTCAACAGATGGTGTTGGGAGATCTGGACATCTAAATGCAAAAAAAATGAAACTTGACCACCAACTTACACCATCCACCAAAATAAACTAAAGATGGATAAAAGACTTAAATATAATTCATGACACCATAAAGTCCTAGAGGAGAACACAGGCAGGAAAATCTCAGATTTTCCATGCAGCAGTATTTTCACTGATATGTCCCCTAGAGCAAGGGACATAAAGGAAAGAATAAACAAATGAGACTTTATCAAATTAAAAAAATTCTGCATGGCTAAAGAAAACATCAACAAAATGCAAAGGGAACCAACTGTATGAGAAAATATATTTGCCAATGACACCTTGGACAAGGATTCGATCTCCAAAATACATAAAGAACTCACACAACTTCACACCGGGAAGACAAACAATCCAATAAAAAAATGGGCAAAGGACCTAAAAAGACACTTCTCCAAGGAGGACATACAGGGGGCCCAGACATAAGAAAGTATGTTCAACATCACTGGCCATCAGAGAGATGCAAATTAAAATCACAATGAGATACCACTTCACACCGATCAGAATGGCCATCATAACCAAAGGAAGAAACAAGTGCTGGCAAGGTTGTGGAGAAAAGGGCACCCTAGTACTCTGTTTGTTGGAATGCAGACTGGTAAAGCCACTGTGGAAAACAGTACAGAATTTCTCAGAAAATTAAAAATGGAACTGCCTTTTGACCCAGCAATTCCGCTGCTGGGATTACATCCTAAGAATACTGAAACACCAATTCAAAAAAACCTACACACCCCAATGTTCATAGCAGCACAATTTACAATAGCCAAGGGCAGGAAACAGCCTAAGTGCCCATTAGTAAATGGGTGGATCAAAAAACTATGGTACATTTATACAATGGAATACTATGCAGGAGAAAGGAGGAAGGAACTCCTACCCTTTGCAACAACATGGATGGAACTGGAGAGCATTATGCTAAGTGAAATAAGCCAGGCAGTGAAAGACAAATACATATGATCTCACCTATAAGTGGAACCTAATCAACAAAACAGGCGAGCAAAATATAACCAGAGACATGGAAATAAATAACAGATAGTAACCAGAGGGGAGGGGAGAGGGGGATAAAAGGACAAAGAAGGGGAAGGGTCATCAAGGAATATGGGTGAAGGACCCATGGACAGAGACAAGGTAGGGGGTGGAGGATTGAAAATGGGAGGTAGGGATATGTAGGGAGGGGGAGAGTAAAGGGGGAAAGCGGGGACAACTGTAATTGCACAACGATAAAAAAAAAGTTACATCGAAATAAGCATATTGACCCAAGAAGAATGGTGTGTGCAGTGTGGAGAGTGACTCAGCACAGGGACCCCTGCAGCTGTTGCTTTGGGCCACAAGCCCCAGTCTCTCCTCACAGGACTCCTGATGACCTTTGTCTGCCAGAGCCCAGGATGCCCAGAAGTTATGTTCTAGCACAGCAAAGTAGATTCCATTGAACTAACCATCATACTGATAATAATTTAAAAAGCTGAAGAAACAAGTAAAAAATAAATAAAAATTTGAATGCCTGAGAGAGGAGCCAAATTAAACAGAAACTGGTGGCTATGATCCAAGAAAGGAAGCCCACAGATGTTACAAATCAGAGTCCATGTGCCCAAAGGAGATGTCAACCCCATACATGAAGGAGTGGAGAAAAGGTAACAGTCCATTCCGTGTGTGTGTCATGATAAACTTGCAGACTGACAGAGGGTGGACACGCACAGACTTTGCACAATGAGGAGACTGATGAACAGCTGGTAATGCTATTGTAAGGAACTTTTCATATGGAAAAAAGTACAAAATGGACTATAGAATTGAGCAACTAACCTCACGTGATAGAATTTTAAACAGACATATATTTCAAATGTCCATATACTGCTCATTTGCTCAGAGTAAAAACAAAGGTTAGCAGTTCACATGTGTAATGTTCTGTTGGCCATTCTGTCATTATTACTAAGAACGTGTTTCCACCGTGTGCATTTGTTCGTCACTTACTGTCAACAATCCATAATGGTAGAGAATCAAAACAATCTAGTTAAAAATAACTTTCACGAGAAAAAAAAACTATTATCTAGAATCAATGGGCATTAGCTATTCCGGACATATGAGAAGGGCAGAGCGGACAGCTGGGCGGACTGTGAAGACAACAATGGTCGTTGAGGGTGTCAGGGTGACTCCTGACCCACTTTCTGCGTCTGAGCGTGGCTCTGTTCCGACTCTTGGTCACCGGCCTTCTCCTCAGACATGAATTTACTGCTTCCCATCACCACACATGACACTTACCTGTATTTCTTAGATTCTAAAGTACACGTTTTCTCACATTTTACATATCTAAAATAATTATTACATATCTTTTAAAACAGGTATCAAGTTATTTTATAATAGGTGTACACATTTAAGGATCTCTTTCTTTTCCCTAATCTTACACTTCTTAGTATCTTAAATTTTTTAAAAAGGACATTTACTAATTGGTGCTAAAGGGGCAATTATATCTAACCTAAGTTTTACTGCTCAAAAGAAAAAAATAGGTACTATAAAATCTAATCTAGCACATTTTAAATATCATAATTAAGTGCCCAAGCCACTAGAGTAAAAACTATTTTGTTTTTCCTCAAATAAATATTTTTGTTTCATAGTTTCTGCCTGGAAGGTACTTGCACCATTTTCAGGGCTGCCTCTAACATTTAAATAAAGTGATTAAACTTGTACTTGTGGTAATACGTGTATGTATAGGATGCCTGGAGGTCTACGTATGACTTAAATAATTTGGCATATTCTGCATGCTTCAAGGCAAGTTTCTTAAAGTTCTTGTATGAAATGTACTCTGAGTTCCGTCTAGCTATTCCCTTAAAGAGTCTGGAAATATCAAATTCTGGCACTCCAAAAGCTTCCTGAAGTATAGCAGCTAACTCCTGTTCTGTTGTGAAACCATCCTCATCAAGATCAAAAAGCATAAAAGACATTTACAGAATCTTTTCAGTGTTGGCAGGATTGTATAGGACAGTCAGGACCTATCCCGTAGTCTCTGAAATCTATGCTGTCATCACTGTTTCTGTCAAAAAGGGCAAAAAATTATCTCAAGTGTTCTGAAATTAGGAGTTTTAAATAATTTGAAAATTCTTCAATTCCTATCTTCCCTCCTTTTGTGGCAACTGCGATTGCAGTATATTCATCCAAATGCTGATGGATATTATCCCAATCTAACTTCAATTTCTGGCTAATTTTTGTAAATTCCACAAAACCAGCCTCCATGGGTAGTTGAAGGTTACCTGTGGTAATCATCAATCTGCAGCCTTTGGAAGTGTGGTCTGTCACAGGCACCCCCAGGACATTTGCCATGTTGATCCTCACTGTATTGGCAAAAAGGATGGGATCATTTTTTTCTTGGTCATTTAGGATGTAAACAGGTATAAACTGTACTTCTTCCCTGGTGAAGAGCTGACTCAGGGTCAACATGCATGCCTGGAAGCCTGTAAACCCCTTCCAGGTCCTGGTCACTGTGTCCAAGGTATTTGGGTACCTCAGCAGCACCAGTTGATCGGGAACAGCTAGAGAAAAGGCCCTCAGTCTAACAGTGACCAGACACACGCGATTGTTACACCCTCCTTCTAGGAAAATCAGGATCTACAGCCACTTTGTTTTGGATGTCACTTGCTTCAGGATTTCATCCCGGGTAGTCTTCCTGGAATTGGGGTCCTCTCTAGTTACAAGCACTGGCTGTGGTGATAGCATGAATTTCCCAGCCATGGGGATCTGTGCGTTTTGACTTGCAGAGACCGCCGAGGGTAACTTACCCTGCCCCAACACACGTGACGGCGCCAAAGAAAGTGGAGTGTGGTGCTGTACAGACATAGGGGCCTCGTCTCCGGTTGCCCCTTCACTTTAACCAGAAACTGTGCTACAAAGAAAGTCACCTGAAACAAGAATCTGAGGGCTTGTTTCACCAATTTTTTTCTCCAACTCTTGGCAGGCTTGGCTGGGTGAGCAGAATGGCCTAAGGTGGACAGCATGACCACAGGCCAGAGGACAGTGATGCAGGCAGGACAGGTGCACAGGTACCAGCACGGTGCCTATGAAGATGATGCAGGCCTAGCACCATGCACTGATGTGCTTCTGCTGCACCACGGGTTGGCCGTCGCTGGCGGGAGCAAAGACTTGCTCCTCCCCAGGTGAAGGAGGACTCCCACACCTCCAGCTCCCAGTTCGGGGACCACGGGCAATGAGGCTGACTCTTCAGCAATCTTAAGAGGTAGGTAGCTGGGATCAGGGGTCAGCCCTCAGATCCCACTCCTTCTAAGTGGTGCTCTTTCTATTCACACATAATTAGAACTTAGAGGCAGTTACGAGTTAATAAGAAATGATGTATTACCTTTAAAAACTGAAAAATTAAAAATGGTAAATGATACAGCAGGAGAATTAGAATCATATCAACCATACACTCTTTCTTGCTTTTTGTAAATGTCTTCCTTTTGATGTATATACTTAATAAATTATTTCATATAGCAATTTCTGACATTTATATTGAGAATATAATATATAGTTACTAGGGATATATTAATTTAAATATATGAATATTTATGAACATTTTTAAATTTAAATGCCATTATTATTATAGTTCACTTCCTGTGAGATGCTTTGGCAGCTGGTAAATCAAATTCATTTTCTTTCCCTACAAATTGATTTCTACAGAGACAGTAATATCCCTTTATGCTAAGAGGTTTAACTGACGGCCTTCTCGAGCCTTTGTAGCTGTTACAGACACTCTTCCACACCCACTGAGAATTAGAATATGTCTGTTATCATAAGCCAGAGTCAGCCATGGCACGATTGATTCACATACTTGACATTAGTCCACATGAACCAGTCACCATTCCAAACTGACGTAAGTAACAACAAAAAACCTTAAGATAACCTTTGTCAGTAACAGTTTTTCATGAAATAAGTCAGGATTAGTTCATCAGTTCATTGCGCCAATACACACAGTCAACAACCTCTGTCCATTCCTTTTACTGCTGTCCTTTGGAAATGCTGAAGAGGGATGCATAATTGAAGTTGTGTGCACCAGGCTCTCCTCTGTACTTCGTAGCATTTGCAACTCCAACAGTGCTATATGGAATACTCCTGCGTTGCTAATTGCTCATTTAAATTCCTTTTCTCAGAATTAAAAGTCAAATGGAAGGTTTCTGAGAGCTGTTTCTATTTCTTGGAACACACTGGGTTAGCAATAAACAGGAAGAGCAGTGTGGACACAAGAGCCAGTTAAACAGACGTAATCTCAGTGTAAAGATTATGGGCTTGACACCAGATGCATCAGGTCAGATCCTGGTTCCAGCACAGCACTGTGGGCATTGGCCAACCTCGTTTTCACATCTGCAAACTGGCGATGCTCCCTACCTTGCAATGTTGTTACAAGGCAAAGTATAATGTATATAGAAAATTGGGCTTTTATTAGTGAATACAAGCTGCTAGGATACAATGCTAAGAATTCTTAGGGACTTTCCCTTTCTTCTGTCACTGGCAGAACTATATTAGTGAAAGAAACATTCCTTCCACCAAAGAAACACAGTTATAATTTCTAAGGAGCCATGATTTGGCAATGTTATTGGTGTCTCCTTTGCCAAGGAGAACAACCCAAGAGAATGAGTCGCCCCTTGAGCTGGTATTGTTCTCAATTCTGTAACTCTTTCCATTCTTATTCGTATATTCACTACTATACTTGAACCCTGGTTAACTGCATTCTGTGTATACTTCCTAAGGGAAAGTTCTATATGACCGTGTCATCTTTTCTTTACAGTTCTCCCACGGTGCTTAGCAGTGCATCAGATACATTATTTATTTATTAAGCAAATATTTGAGTTCCTGCAATGAGCCAGTCCCTTTTTCTAGATGCTGGGTATAAGTCAGTTAATAAAACAATAAAAAGTCTCTGCCCTGTGGAGCTTAGGCTCTAGTGCACAGAGGAAGTGCGGCGTTCAATTCTTGTTGCATTGAGTGGGGCAAAAGGACATTTTGATCCTTTTCCTAAATCTCTCACCAACTTAGCAGGAGAATTGAGGCAAGTAATCTAATAATGGATATGCTTCCCTACTTTGCATGGTTTAAAAAAATATATGTATATATGAGAATCTTCACATCATCTCTTGTTAATCTTCCCAGTATAAGTAGTACTCATGGCATATTTTAAGAGTGCATATTCATCTAGTCATATTTGGCTTCAAACCAATTAATATACTATATATTCAAGAAATATAAAAATAGAATTTTTGCCTGGCTGGCATAGCTCAGTGGATTGAGCGTGGGCTGGGAACCAGAGGGTTCTGGTTCGATTCCCAGTCGGGGCACATGCCTGGGTTGTGGGCCGGGTCCCCGGTGGGGGCCATGTGAGAGGCAACCATACATTGCTCTTTCTCCTTCCCTTCTCCTCTCTCTTAAAATAAATAAATAAAATCTTAAAAAAAAAAAGAAAGAAAGGTATTTCAGTTAAAAAAAAAGAAAATAGAATTTTTAATGGTTAAAAATAGTTAAAAGAACTTTTAACCAATAGAATGAAAATTTATACCATTGCAAGTTTGCCTTGTAATACGGCTAATGTTTAATATACATATGTAAAAGGCACTATATGTTAACAGGGTAAAGCACACAAGAAACCCAAACTGAGCCACTTTCCCCATCTTCCTTCCTGTACAAGTGCATACATTTTAAGGAAGGTGTGTTTCTGTGTGAAATACAACAGAAGAAAATCAACATTATGTTCCAAAGTCATACACACACTCAGATTTTTTTCAATAACATTTGTCAAGACATTTATTTATAATAAAACACGTTAAAACAATTTTTCCTAGTGAAGAAGTTGATGTACAATTTAAAAAATTACTTAAGAGATTTTATTACAGACCTCTCATAGAAGATATAGGAAAGTCAGTCTTTTTTTCTTGTTTCTTCTTTTAGAAATGTCCAGATCAGTTTGTTCACTATGTCAGGTTGTTCTTGTTGAAGCCAATGGCTGGCTTCTGACAAAATAGTTAGCCTGAAATAGTTTTTAACATAAATCTTGGTGACTTCAGCCATCTCAACCTCCATAAATGCGTCCTTCTCTCCCCACAGTAGTAGCGTTGGAGTGGTCACCATGTGATGTTTGAGAGGCAGGCAGCTATAAAAACAAAACACGTGGGCTTGAGATTCATTTTGAAAGTTAAAATGACGTTTTTTTCATAATGTTCCCTTAAGCCACACATTCTCAAAGGGGGCGATATTGCCACCAAAGGTGAAAACGGGTTCTTGTGAGAGTGAAAAAACATCTTAGTCTCTCTCTATATAAACTATGGATATATATGTAGCACATAAGCAGATATTATCATTTCATGGAGGGGGGCAATTAGGGGAAATGTCTACAAAGGCTCCTTAGAGAGGTGACAGTGAAAAAATGGTTGAGAAATACTGCTTTAGGCAATTGATCTATACAATAAAATATTTAAAAAGCTATTCAAGCAAGAGCCTGATAAAATTTTTAATCAGATGAGGCAAGCAAAATTTATGAGAACTATAAATTAAATATGAAATTCATCACTATGAGGAATAATTCGCTTTAAAAGGATACTAGTATTTCTCAATGGTATGATGAAAGAGAGCTTTAAACAGTGTTATTGTTTAAATATACTTTAAATTGTTTGTTAGATAACCTAATATATTTTGTGTGAAAATTGGAACTGGAAAGTCAGAAATATATGTGGACTGAGATTTAATACTACATAACATTATGTTTTGCAAGAAGAATCTTTTTAAAACAAAGTTTTATTGTATATTTTCTTAAATACAGAAAAGTATAAAGAATAATATCATGCATAATTCCATCATTAAAAGATAATTTTTTGTCACTTTCTATGCATGTATTTAAAGCCATATGATAAATACAATGCAATAAATATACACAATATACATATGCAAATTTCATGTTAAATTGTAACTTTAAAACATTCTCTTTTCATTAAGTTTTTCAAAATTAACTGTAAAAGATACTATTTTATGGCATAACAATTCATAAACAACTTG